>JAJHUR010107829.1:0-12110 GCA_027495735.1 Lutjanus campechanus | reverse complement strand
TCGACCTTTAAGAGTTCGAACGGCTCCGTGTCACTGCTGCAATGTGACCGATGCAAGAAAACATCCAGCGCAGAGAGTTTTGTGTTCATATCAAAAAGCCAAGTTGCAGCACATTTGCATGGGGAAATGTGCTTTTTGCCTGCTTCCTGTTTCCCCCCACAGCTCACCAGTGTTATATAATCCATGTGTTTGTCTATCTTTTCATTTGCTTTTGACTCCTGATATCTGCCTCCTGTTTATCCCCTCCTCCTCCTCCTCCTCCTCCTCCTCCTCCTTCTCCCCCCCGACATACATAACTCACATTCCAAGAATTCAGGGAAGATGCTCAGCGGCCTTCAGTGTCCTGCATGCTTTTCCTGTTAGTCACCGACACACACACACACACAAAACGTCCAACACAAACTCTGACACTTGTTGGAGTCGCTGAATCGTTGCCAAATGAGTCACAGTCACAGAATGACTCCAACATGCCGTGTGAGCTGACATCGCCTGCAGCGGCAATTAGCATCAAGCTGAAGTGAAAGTGAAATGTGGTCCATATACTCTGGAGCTGCTGCTGATAATGAAAAAGAGGTTGTTTGGACCAGTCAAGTTTTTCTGTTGGGACACTTTTTTGTTTTATTTGGTCTGTGAACATGAACACAGTGTTTAACATCGAGATCTTACTTGGATTTTTTTGCATTTCTACGTCTTCAGTAAATGGTTGTTTCCACACAGTAAAAAAAAAAGTTGAGAAAACTCATATTTCAGGGAAACTTCACTAGATTTTTGAGTTTTGAATCAAACTTAAACCCTGAAGTTTTGCAATAAACTAAACACAGTTTTGTCAACCAATAATCTTAATAATTTTGTTTTTTTTTTAGGTGCATGAAAATTAAATGGTTGCAGTTGAAAATATTAAACTAATAATCATTATTACATGGATTTGTCAGATACTCAATTCTGATTGGTCAGTCGCAGCATTCTAATGTGATCACAGACTCTGGAAGAACAATAAAATCATTGTTGAATCATTAAAAATCACTTTAAAATTCATATTTTATGTCAAATTGTCGATTTTTTTGGTACGTTACCATGGAACAAGCAGGATAGTTTAGAGTGAGCAGGTCACTGTTGCAAAATAAAGACATAAAATCATTTTAATTCAATTTTATCGAAAGAAGAAAAGCAACTTATCCCAACAAAACATTATTAGTTAGTAAAAAACCTTTTCAAAGCTCAAGAGTTTCAGTTGGGATCAACACGAAAAAACTGAAGTAAGATGACCTGAAATGTTGTTTTGTTTTGTTTTTTAACTGTATACGTAAAAACTTACATGGGCATTCTAAAAAACACAAGAATCTCCATTAAAGGGTTTGTTTGAATTGTTTGAAGTGGGGTTGTATGGGTCATTATTTCTATTTCTTCTCATATTTTATTGGAATAACGTCCAACCAGTTAGTTAAACCATGAAAAGATGTTTATATCACAACACCTTTGTGTGCATATCTGCTTCTTTTCTACTTGTTTTGTCATCAGCGTGGTCGGTTACTCGTTAGACATTTTATGATTTCAGTGTTTGCAGAGCAGAGGAAACTGTCCCTCATCACACTTCAGCTGCAACAGTTTTACTTTAAAATGATCTTCAAACGAGGGAACTGTGTCCAAACTGTTTTCTGTAACTTTATGAATCCGACGATCTGACAATCGCACTTCCTGCGCTGTGCAGCGGCTGGTATGAAAGCAGTCGGGGTGTGACCCTTCTTGTTCGATTCGTCAGATAACTTTTTCTGTCTCTTGCTCTTGTGCAAGTGCATTCATCAAAGAAAACAACACGCCTCATCTCTGAGGTAATTAATTGCTATCTCGTAATTACGGATCTTACTCTGTCAAAATAAAAGCGCGCACTGGAGATATTAAAAAATGCTTTCGGTGGCAATGCGCCGGGTGAAGTGCGGCATCCTAATCAGGTCACAGAATATGTTGTTACACCTGTTACAGGATCCTGTAATTATGAGACAGTAAGTCATAATTATGAGATAACGTAATTATCCTGATTTGTTGGATTAATTATCGCTCTGTGCGACTCAGGCAGGCTCAGAACAGGATGTGGTCAGACAACATGTACAAACCTCAGCGCTGCAGCAGCATCATATGAAAACGGACGGTTATTGTATAATAATTCAACCAGAGGATCCTTCTGTTTTCTTTAAGATTTACTGTAACTGATAATATTAACAATCATTGTGAAAGATTTATATATCTGTTTTAGTTTAGCTTTTCTCATTTTTTCCCCCCTCTGTGTTTGAATGTTTACTGGAAGGCTCGTGTGATGAGTCACCTTCGTAAGAAGCAGAGCCTGACATTTTTTCGGGAATCCTGCGGGTGACAGGATTCCTGTGGGATTCCTGCCTGACGGGAGCCACTTTAACTGTTCCTCGTGTGACGGGACAGGAAAGAAAGTCACCGGAAGCGGGTGAAACGGGAATCGTTAACGACAACGCCACATGTGCCGCAGGTGAACCGGGCCTGTTAATTGAGAGATGGGCTCTTAAAGGGATAGTTCACCCCAAAATGAAAATTCAGTCATTATCTCCTGACCCTCATGCCGATTGAAAGTCGGGTTTATTTTGTTAGTCTGCAAAACACCGCTGGAGTTTCACAGGAAAACAGTGCTGCAGAATCTCCCAAACAATGGAAGTGAATGGTGACCAGTTTTCAAACATAAAAAACAACTGGGGAAAAAACATTAAACGCCTCCATACTGCTCGTCGTTCAGACAGTGTGCGTGTGCACATGAACGAGGCTAAAAAGATTCAGGCTAAAAACATGGTGTAAATAAAACTTTCTTTTAGTCGACTTGGCATGTCGGGGCTTTAGAAGACTTGGATTACACCAGACGAGCAGCATGGAGGCATTTTATGTTTTAATTCTGTTGTTTTTGGGTGAACTATCCCTTTAATACAGCCTAATTGCATTTATAAAATATTTAACATGCATATGCATCCATCAACACACCTCCAGATGATATAAGGTGATGAAGAAATGGCAGTAAAAATGGTCAGAACCGTCCATTTGTGCACAAATTAAGAATAAAGAATTATTGATGATTGTCTGTTGTGAATAAGGTCGTGATGTTTGGTCATTTTTAATTTTTAAACATTGATCTAATGGGCTCAGCCATATGGAACATGCAGCCCGGTCTTACAGGCGATCATTATGTTGAGAAGCGCATTTTAAATTTCAGATAAATGACTTTTATCTTTATGCATCTTTCCCCCAATGCTACTACTGTACAGCTGTAGGCAAAGTAATCTAAGAAACATGAAACCAGGATTAAACTGAGACTGTTTCATAACAAGTCAAAAACTCCTTGTAGTGGCTTTAAAGTCGACACTAATTTAAGTATTGTGTAGCTCGTGCAAAAGCTCATTCGGACACATTTGTTTAACATTATTATTACAGCTTTTTAATCAGAGATTTGATTAAATATAACCGACAGTTCGCTCCACAGAGGCTTCAAATACATAATTGACTTCTGAGACCCGATCAAAAAGACCAATGAATCCTCTCGTGGCCGCAGGCTGCGGAGCTCCGGCCCAAAACGAAAAATCAAATCAACATCAACATGTGGAATTTATCAGCAAATAAATCAGACAGTTTTTATGTGAAGGTAACGTGAACGTGAGCGTCTCTGCGGCCTGGACGCTCGCTGTGTTTAATAATAGTGTTTTTTCCTGTGAGACTATTTTCTTTCCTCGCTGCTGCTGCTGGACTTTGCACACACACACACACACACACACACACACACACACACACACACACACACACACACTCCTGTGTTGATCTCGGGTGTGCAGAAATAGATAAACTATTTTTACAGATCCTGCTGAGATTAGTCATGAGGCCACTTAGAGCTCAGCTGAACGGTTGTTGCAGAAGCTAAAACATGCAAACTTAAACCTCCTTCACCCTTTCTCCACCCCCCTCTATTTCTTACCTCCTTCCCCCCTTTTTCCCTCCCCAGCCTGCAGTTTTCATTATACTGTGGTGCTTTTTCATATAAATAATGATCTATTTTTCTTCATTTTCACTCCCAAAGGCGGCAGACATGCAGAGGTGAAAGCCTGACTTTCACATAACAATAAGTGCATAATTAACCTTGAGGGAGGAGATCCTCTTCCTCCATACAGCAGAGCCAACCTCCCCCCTCCTCCTCCTCCTCCTCCTCCTTCTCACAGAGGCCCTGGCTGCAGTCTCCAAGCAAATATCTACTGTAGCATTAAAGGGACAGTTCACCCTAATATCAAAAATACATATTTTTCCTCTTATCTGTAGTCCTATTTATCCATCTAGATAGTTTTGGGCGATTGGACGAATCTATCGTGTATCGATGATGGGCTAAATCCATCACCAGATGTTTTTTTTATTGGATGCACTGCGCTCTCATCCAGCGGCGCGGTACACGCCCACTCAGCCGGACCATGAGCGCTCTGAGCTGGGTGAGGAGTGAAAGGAAAACGACTCTTTGCACTTTTTCCATGCGGCGAATTAAGGATTTATTTCGACCAAACCAGAGTTGGTGGTTGTTGGGAGAGTGGACAGACTAACAAAGACAGTTTGGGTGAGTCTGACACGTTTTTCTGTCGAGTCTTAAGTTTTGGTAAAAGAGAGAAACTTAAATGCAGAAGGTGTACGGTTGTATTTCTCTGTTTAAAAAGAAAAATAGATGTGAAAATATTTAATTTCTTGACGCTCTGTGAGTTTATTTTGTTTACCGGGACGTAATGAATGTAGGCAGTGTATGTGACAAAAGGGATGAGCTGATGATGGTCGGCTGGAACATTTTAACATATCGCCCAGTTTTGGAGATATCTGCCGTAGAGAAGTCTCTTTCCAGAAATCATGACCCAGTTACTGAAGATAATCTACAGACCTTGTTGTGAGCAGTTTCATGTAGGAACTACTTTCTTACTACGGTAGAATCTGCAGGAACTAGGGCTGAAAAATTAATCGAAATTTTATTCTGCAGTTTTCAAATCGCAGGAAGCAGAATGTTTGTTTAAGCAAAATGTGACTCAAAATCATACCTGCCAACGCTCCCGATTTCCTGAGAAACTTAACTCCAACCCTTTTTTTTACTCCCCTCTCTTTGTTTCCTCCTGTGATCACAACCCTCCAAGATTTCTCTCAAATTATGACCAGTTTTGACACCTTTTTTAGGCGTTCTTACTTAAAGTTTTAACAGGAAATGGTTGCATTTTTTGTAAGAGCAGCCTAACTAACATACAAACATTTATAAAAGCTTCACTTTCTGTGTTACTGTAATAAAATGTGAACTTTTTAAAGCTTCTGAAGGGGGGAATGTCTGAAAAAGTTTGGGAACCACTGAGTTAACTTGCTGACTTTAATTTTTATCCATTTGTTTTTTATTTGTTCTTTATTTTTTCAGCGTTCATTTCTAGAATTGGTTGACAATGCAAGCAACAAACTAAAGTATATTTAACTTAAATATTTTTCAACTTGAAAGTTATTTATTTAAGAAAGCAGCTTTCTGAGTATGTTTGCATTGTCGGTGCACAAACCACATAGAAAAAGTCTAAAAATTCACTATATGAGTCATTGTTTAACAACAACGCCACATGGTGGGAATCCATAATGGTATGGTGTTAATTCAAGGCAGCATTTACATTTTAACAGTTTTTCATTACTTAATTATCAAATAAAACACATTAAATAATCCAAAAATTAAACTTTACTCATCTGTTAATGTGAATATTTTTTTCTAGAGTTTTTCCAGATTGTAAAAAGATGTTTTCAGACCATTTTGGTGGCGAGAGATGACGTGAGGAAGGCTGCAAAGGGATTGGACAGGACGTCCAGAGGGTCACGTGACATTTTAAGGTATTGCCCCATAATTTAGGATGTACTGTATGAGTGTAAAGGACCTAAAATGGGAAGCACAGAGGGATAAAATCCACACAAATATAAATTTACATCTATGAAACATGATATTTGCATATTCTGCAGGCTCCTCTTCTCTGTAAACAAGCCCGGCTCTGTTACTTAAAAGCTTTACTTTAAATAATCAATGTGATAATTAAAGAAGAAAAATCGTCTCTGTGTGTTTTTAGCCGCGATCGCAGCAGAGCAACAGATTCTAATCAGAGTTAATGGGAGCAAATTATGGCTGAATCTCCCTCCGTCTCATCCAGTCATTACGCGCTGGCACGGAGATGAACGGCCCCTGAACGCACCAGGGCAGAAAGCCGAGTCAATTCAAACAATTACCCACTTCCATTTTAACCGACGGCCTTCTCCAAATACTCCAGGAGTGTAATGACCGCGGCATCATGTAAAATGTCACACGCCGCGGTTTGTGTGTTTGTAAAAAAAGAAAAGGAGACCTTTCGCTGTTGTGTTTGGCTGAATCGCACGCGGACGGATCCAGACGCCATGTTGTTAACATTTTTATAGCCCCGTTCATGACAGAGCAGGGGATATTAGAGCAATTTGTGTAAATATGAATTACCTTTGTGATGCGTTTGTGGTGAGCGCTAAAAAGGCCCACGGGGACGAAGCAAACACACACACACACACACACACACACACACACACACACAGTAAAGATGTGTGTGTGTGTCATTGATTCTTCATTCATGGGAAATTTACTCAAGTTGCATGCGACAAAAAAAAAGCAACAAATGAGGTCAAATCGATCGTGCAAAAAGGAAAATACCCACACACACATGCACAAACACACACACACATATATATAGTATATACAAACAAACTCGCATTGTGAGGTTATGCAAATCTAGAGGTTACACAGCAGGGAGGAGCTGGTGCAAAGAGAACCAAGATAGAGACGTGTGTCTCTGTCTGTTTGAACATCTTTTAAACTAAATTTAATGCTCGATTGATTATATTTATGGATATAAAGACAAACTATCTGAGGGGTAACATGCAAAGGGTTCAAGACTTATTTCCAACATAAAGCTAGTTGTGAAAAAAAACATTTTAGTTGCTTAAAATAAGGACAAAAACTAAACTTTAGAAAAATAAAAACAAAAGGATATTCTCTCCTTACAGAAATCCAGCGTTGTGTTTGTATTCTAATACCGATTCTGAAACTCTTAAATCTTGCCCCTGACAAAAGCCCCCGACATTATAATTAAAAAAAAGAAGTAAAAGTAAAACTGAAAAAGTATGAGAACTAAAAATACACATAATAAACAATAGATACTGAACTGAAAGGAGCAAACCCACTGTGGGATCTAACTGAAACTAAGTTGAATTAAAACAAAACTTAAAAAATAAGTTTAAAAAAAGGTTGTTGGATGACAAGGTGTTGTAGCCTCATCACTTATTTCTAACTCAACTTTTGCCTCAGCAGATGGCACATCGTCTTACAACAAACTGGCCAAACAAGAATACAAAACAACCACACAAAACTACACACAAGACCAGCACACTGACTATGTGTTTGTGTTAAATGAACGCCAACACAGTCTAAAATACACGTTTAACCGCGGGCTGTTTTTGTTCAGTTCTCACTCCACTAATCTGCGGGGTTATGGCGCAGTCACTAGACATCGTAAATAAAAAATATTTGTTCATTCATACAATGAAGATATTTATTTTCAGAATAAAGGCCTTTACACATCAACAGTGACGCGAATAAATGGCATGAAGTCGCCAAAAAATTTAGATTTTTCTGAATATTCACATAAAGCATGACTATGGTTCTGTATGTTCTGGGACTATTTGTATGAAAACAAAACAAAAAACTGCAGGTCGTCAGGTTTTTAGCAGGCCTGAGATACACTCCCCAGCCATTTATTGGGTACACAAGTGGCCCTTTTCCACACACATAACTGGTCTTGCTCGACTCGGTTTGACTCGGCCCATCAGCCCAACACAACCGGGGTTTGCATCTCCATGACAACAGGGCTACCCGCTTGAAGGTGTGTCTTTTAAGTGAAAATGAGCTTGAGGAGGCTCGAGTTGAGCGACTGTAAAGCGACAGATAAAGCGTTCATACACGTCTCTGGGATAAAGACACCATTTCCTTAAATTTTTCCCCTGTCCCCCGGTGTTTCGTTATTTAAATGCTCTTATAATGAAGCAGCACAAACAGGAAATGCTTTAATTTAGGCGTTTCATCAGCAATAACTTAATACGACTCTGACGCAGCTGAAAGCGAACATGAAACTGTGAGATGAAGCAGATATCTGAAAGTACAAACAGCGACACAGGAGAGAAACTTCAAAGCACAAAGATTGAGTTAGAAGCTACAAAAGTACTGAGAGTTGAAAATTAAGAAACTTTTAGAAACGTCTTTCTCTCTGTTCTCCCGCACACACAAACTTAATATCAGAACACTCGCCTGTTTGGGGGGGAGAAAAGAGGCCCGTCACGTGTTGGCCGCGGTTGGCGAGACGTCACCGCAGTCTGCTTGGAGGCGGGTCGGTCTCGCTTTGTGTTCTTTTTTCCTGTTCAATCGCATTTTTGAGGGGCCATATGTGCTTGACGGTGCATGAAACTTGGCACACGCATTAGTCGTGGTGAAAAATTATGTCTGATATAGATTTTGGTGGTGGGCGTGGTCAAATGGTTCAACCACGCCCCCTAAAAAGCAGCCCCCCTGGCACATTTCACCGATACGCACGAAAATGGGTACACACATGTATCACGCCCTCACGCACAAAAAAGTCTCTCAGACCCATCGCCTAAACCCAACAGGAAGTCGGCCATTTTGAATTTCGTGGTCAATTTTGCCGATTTCCAGGCGTTGTATTTGAACAAACTTCTCCAACAAAATTAATCATAGTGACTTCAAAATCAGTGGGTGCCATCCCGACTACTTCGTGATCAAAATTTATCAAAACATTCAGCAATCGTCGAATGTCGTGGCCATGGATGTGGCGTCGAACTTTGATGTCTCGCCGTGAAACACGAAATTGCTATAACTTTGCTGTAAACGGTCCGATCTGCACCAAACTTCACATGTTCGATCAGAGTCCCTGCCTGAATCATGTCATAATCATAGCGCCACCCAGTGGAGACAGGAAGTGACATCAAATTCCTTCCTACTTATATTACTGTAATATTTTAATATCTGGCACAAGTATTTCCTTCCAGGTTAACACAATTCTATCTTATATTATCTTTATCTTTTATAAGGTTTGTAAACGGGCAAAACTTATAATTAAGTTCAATAAAGTAGTTAAATTAATGCCTCTGACAGTAAAATCTTAACATTATCTTTGTTGAGATAAGATTATTTGCTGGGCTGATGTATTGGACTGCATTAGAATTTAAAGGCGTGTCTAATGAAGTCTCTTTTTTCCTGTTTAGATAAACTCCAGGTTGTAACGTGCAGCTCCTTGTGAATGTAACTACACGTGGGGACTGCAGCAGCAGCAGCAGCAATGAAGACACCATGTGGAGATCTGTGATTGGTCAGCCTGGTCTGCTCCTGTGTTTCCCACTACATGTTTCTGATGCTGTCGACAAGAAGCAACTCTGCTCAGGTTACATGGCAACGACTGCGTGACAATAGTCTCCAGTTCAGCAGGGAGACAAAGCAAACATTTCCATCATCTGTCTGCATGTCAAGGTGAACAGAAGAAAGTAAACACTGCAGAGCTGAAACGACAAAGTGACTATTGAATAAATCGCAAAAAAAAAAAAAAAAAAAAGTTCCAGCTTCTCATTTGTGAGGATTTATTGCTCTTCTTTCTCTTGTCAAGGTTTGTGCAGCTTTCCAGACTTTAGAGGTCTTCATCATCACATCTTAACTGTTGCTATAAATTCAGCGGTGGAAAATAAAGTTTACAGAATTACTTTATAATCACAGCAGTTTCTTTATTTTGTCAACTGTTCACTTAAACTTTATCATAATTTTTTAATGCTCGCTAATTTCAGGAACAGGATTGTTTTGTTCGTTGGCTGTCGATAATTTTCTCGATGGATTGATTAGTCGTTTGGTCCTTAAATTGTCAGAAAATGGTGAGAAATATCCAAATAAGGTCCTAAAATGTCTTATTTTGTCCACAGCCCAAAGATTTTCAATTAACTGTCGTAAAGTAGTAAAGAAACCAGAAAATATTCATATTTAAGAAGCTGAAATCAGAAATTTTTTTAAAGCTTTTTCCTTGAAAAATGTCTAAAACTTATGAAAATAGTTGCCAATTCATTTAATAATTAAAAGATTTTTGCTTTACATGAGAAATTGTGATGGAAATACCAGATTATGTTATGTTTATGTTATAAATAAGCGTTTTTCAAGGAGTATATTTAAATTCAGGCATATCTGCAGCCCTCTGACTCCAACTCAAGTCAAGATAAAAGCCGTAAGCCGAGAGCCAAAGACTGGATCAGTTAGTCCGTGGGCGTCATTTATGACTGTCATTTTTAGGCGGAAGTAATAAAAATGACTCGCTGTAAACGATAAATGTCAGCTGGGTGTTGATGAATGGTAGACAGCAGACAGGAACGCAGCCCAGCTGATCATCCAAGCCAACGCCGTTTCAATTAAAACGTCAATCAAGTTTATTTTTGAGTCCGGTTTCCATCACGTCTGTTTTATTTCAGTGATTGAGGCCGGTTTCCTCAAATGATAACTGACAGTTCTGTGTTGTGACTGATCGATCTCTGTTTTCATCATATCACGACTGTTCTGTCCAAACTGACTTTAAATTAATCAAAGCACTCGATCATTTATCACCACATTTTGTATTTCGTTCGTCAGGGGTTCTTTGGAAGAAAAATGTTCTCAATGGAACCCTTAGTCTTACAAAGAATGTTTTTTAGAAGAAAGATTTCTTCAAAGGACTGTTGAAATGCTTGAAGAACTCTTTGATCTAGGGTTCTTTACACTATAATACAACAGGGTTCTTGGTAGAACATCCTGGGTGGCTTCTACTGTAGATAAAACTCTTGCAACCTAAAAAGGTTCTCTGTAGAACCCACTGAGTGTGTTTTAGATAAAACCCTTAAGCATAAAGAGGTTCTTGGTAAAAACTGAGTGTTTTAGAAAAAAATCCTCAGAATATTAAAAGATTCTCCGTAGAACCACCTGAGAATATCAAAAGGTTCTCAGCAGAACCCTGTGAGTGGATTTTAGATAAAAACCCTTGAAATATTAGAGAGTTCTCAGTGGAATCCCCTGAGTGAGTTCTTGTTTGCACCCAGAAGGTAGACAGGTACTGGAAGTAGAACACCCTGAGTGTGTTCTAGATAAATCCCTTAGAGCAAAACAGGTTCTCAGCAGAACCCCGTGAATGGATTCTAGATAAAATCCTTGAAATATAAAAAGGTTCTCAGTGGAACCCACTGGGTGGGTTGTTGTCCACACCCAGAAGGTTGAGATATTGGATAGAACCCCAAGAGAGAGTTCCAGGTAGAACCATGCATCAAGGAAGGGTTCTCAGTAGAATCCCCTCGGTACGTTCTAGATAAAACTCTTGGAACAAAAACGTTTCTCGGTAGAACACCCTTGGTGCATTCGAGATGAAACCCTTGGAATATAAAAAGATTCCCCCTGGGTGGGTTCTTGTTAGTGCCCTGAGAAGCTGGAAAGGTTCTGGATAGACCCTCCACGGAGGGTTTTGAGTGTAACCATTGCACCATAGAAGAGTTCTCTGTAGAACCTCTCATAGGCGGCTCCGGGCGAAACCTTTCACAGACGGTTCCAGATACAATCCATTATGTTGGATTCTAGGTAGAACTCAGAGTGGAACCTTCATAAAAGATTCTATTATGAACCAAAAAGGGGACAAGCTGAAGAACCCTTTATGGTTCTCTTATTAAGAGTGCTAATACACTGGCTATAGATAAAGTACCTCACACAACCCCACTTAGAATAATCCAAACTATCTCTTTAATTGATAATGAATTAATCGTTAGTTAGAACCTTAAATCACATTTCTTCTGCGGTGTATAATTAAAGGAGAACACGGCCTGATGAAGAACGTGCAGTGAAGTGT
This sequence comes from Lutjanus campechanus, assembly GCA_027495735.1. Classification (NCBI taxonomy): domain Eukaryota; kingdom Metazoa; phylum Chordata; class Actinopteri; order Lutjaniformes; family Lutjanidae; genus Lutjanus; species Lutjanus campechanus. Next base: position 138 of record JAJHUR010107829.1, on the reverse strand, counting down.
TGCGGTTCTGTTATCAGGTGAACACTACACTTTAAAGCAGAGCTCTCTGTGCAGAACGTTTCAGGGTTCAGGGGTCACACCCACACTAAAGCTGCCCCTTTGTTTTATTCTCACCACAATACTCGCGGAACTCTTAGA
>JAJHUR010107826.1:0-14324 GCA_027495735.1 Lutjanus campechanus | reverse complement strand
AAAAAAACAGTTTGAACTGCACTAACCTGTATGAAAGGTGCTATAGAAGTACAGTTTGATTGATTGTCAGTCATTGACAGTGGTGGAAGTAACTAATTACAAATACTAAAATTACTATAATTAAGTAGTTTTTTGGTGTACGTGTACTTTTATGAGTAGATTTTAAAGTCTATACTTTTACTCGTACTTAAGTATGGATTACAAGATGCAATCTACTTAGTTACTTTTAAAATCATATTTGAGTACTGAGTACAATTTGAATTAATGTCCAAACCTTTTACCTGCATTTTAGTAGCCAATCAGGTGATCTGATCACAAATGAACCAATGAAAACAATGACATGCTGACGAAAAAACAAAACACTGCATCAGCGTATGTTTGGAGTAAGGATGTTAATGATTAGGCATTAAGTGATTAATTGCTGTCAAGAAAAGAATTTAACCGATTCCAATTTAGTATCTTGTAAAATATTGATGATTAATCAGTTGTCAGCGTTTTTAACTATTGCTCAAGGAAATCACACAAAATTTGCAGCCCCAGTTTGGAGAGTTGACTGTGACATCAATGCTAAAAGTAACTAATACTAGTAGTAGTTTTTGCAGTGAATACTTTGAACTTTTACTTAAGTATATTTCTAACAGCAGTACTTATACTTTTAATTTAGTTATATTTTAGCAATGTAACAGTACTTGTACTTGAGTATAGATTTCCAGTACTCTTTCCACCACTGGTCATTGAGCAAAAATCAATGACAAACATATTTGATAAAATGCAGCAATGCCTGCGTGCTACTTCCGGCAGTCAACTCGAGCTGCACCGCAATCACACATGACATCACATGTAAACATAACCTGTGAGGAGAGACGAGGACGTCGTCTCGATGCCAAACTCTAACTATATTCTGCTGCTGCAATAAACATTCTTAAACATGAGCTGTTTGACTGAACTGATATTTTGACAATGCACTGGAGATATTTTCTGATTTTTTGCTGCATCATATGTGCACCTATCCACATGTTTCCTGTGTAAATGTGTCAGATCAAATAATAAAAACAAATCAAATCAGATCAATGCAGTTGTGGAACTTTGTCTTTTGTATTCAGCACATTGTCACTGGTTGTGCAAAAGGTGAAGAAGTGACCAAAATCAGTTTAAATATTTAATTCACTGACTTTAGTATATAAATGTGCCTGGGAGCTCAGGTATAATCCAGGTAGTACCCAACCGATAGAACACTTAGGACATAGTTTTGACCCACATGCAGTCTGCTTTTCCACAATCAATTAGCCCACATACTGTAAGTGAACACAAACAGGGGCCCACATGGAGCCGAAGGATCGTTGCTCACACCGGCCCCACTTGTAACTCAGCTTGGCCCCATTAACCTCAACACGGGCAGACGCATGTCAGGTCTGTATGCAGCCAGTGGACAAATATGGCCCATCAAACTCCTGCATGTCCCACACCGACAAGCTGGCTGGCTGCCTAATTCCCTCTCGCCTCATTCATTCTCTCTTCCATCCTTCCGATCTGACTTCTCTTTGTCCTGACAGATATTTTCACTCCTCCTCCTCCTCCTCCCTCTCCTCCACCCTCTACTTTTCCTTCCTTCATCCCGTCCTTGCACCCTCTGCCATTTCCTCTCCTTCTGCAGTCCTCATCTTTCTATACCTATGGCCTCCTCTCTGCTCAAGACGCCTTGCAAAGAAACTCGCCTTATTTTTTCTGAAGGTCCTTGAAGCTTCAGTACATCAGATAAAAGAAAATGGTCCCACGACAACCCAACAAAGCCATGAAGCCAGCTGAAGTGTGTGTGTGTGTGTGTGTGTGTGTGTAAGTTGGTCTGGATATAAAGCTGCCCAGGGTAAGCATAAAACTGATCTATTGTCTAGACAAGTCCTTATATCTACAGTCACATATCGGAGTACCAAGCAATCACACACGAACTCACAAATGCCCACACTATCTAAGGATCAGTGTTATGTATAATGTATAGAAGAGTGGTGAACAAAGAACAGTTTATGCCTGAATAAATATTTGATCCCCTGTCCTTGTCTCAGTAAAAAAAAAAAGTTTGCCTTTTCAACTCAGCAGAATAAAAAAAGAATCACTCCAAAGTCCCACACACTGCTGTTTGAAGTGATGCATTCACTGCTCTTTGGTAGTTCAGTGAACTTTACTGTCAGCACATCAATATGATATTACACCAACTCAGACTATGGGATGTAGATGACATTTTGCATTTGAACTGATAATGAGTGTAACTCGAGTCGAGTGGCTGTACGATGGTGAATAAATTTCCTACAAATACTTCACGACAAAAGTCCCATGCCATTTTGTTATTTAAAAGCTTCTATTATGACGCAGCAAAATCAGGAACTGTCCGACTTTCATCGGCAGCAGAAGGGCACAATCACACATGCATCAGTGAAGGGGCATGACCAAGGATTTGCGTGCCTTCTTTGTGTTGAGTTCAGCTTCGATTAACCTTGAGGTGCGGAGTCACAGCCTCAACCAATAGCAAAGACGTTTGCATCGGCAGGTGATGGTCATTGCCCCGCACTCGTGTATGTGTGATCGGGCCAAAGAGAAAGTACAAACAGTGATGCAGGAAAGAAGCTTTCTGAGATTCAGTTAGAAACTACAAAACTCATAACACAGGCTTGTTTGAGGGTTAGAAAAGGGGGATTGTAATGGGTCGGCCATGGTGGATGAGACGTCAACGCAACCCACTTGATGGTCCATGTCTGGTGCGACTCAGCACAGCTTGGCGCGTTAAGTTGTGATGGAAAAGCAAATCAACGCAACATGATTTGACTCAGTGAAGCCAAAAGTGCCAATGTAAAAGTCCCATAATAGGCTCTGGAAGTGGCCTTGTTTGCTTCAGAGCACGTCGTAGCCAGCTAACATTAACTTGACAAACTTAAGATAAACTTAAGATCTTATGAATTTCGGGGAGTTGTAAATAACATTGCTGCCTGGTGCCTGAATTTTCAGCCTGTTCTCATTCCCAGGTCATCTAATATCACCATTTTGTCACCCAGACGTACAAGGTAACCTTAAGCGTTTGAATGAGATGCACCAGGTTTTCAAGAAACTTCAGTGTAAACCCATCAGCTCCCACGAGGTACAAAAAAATCCATGTATGGAGAAGGTGGGGTGGATGCATGGGTCAAACAAACACCCAGGACTTTCACCCAGGAGGTCGGGAGTTGTGTCCTGTGTGAAACAAAAAAACAAACAAACAAAAAAACAAAAAACAAATTTTGAAGTTACATGACTCGTGTCAGGTCATGTACAGATACTAAAGGCTGTCCGGATAAGGGGCATGAGAAAGCATCATTGGTATATAACGACTTGGGATGAGAATATGTTGGAATTTTGTGTATGTCTTTTCAAAGACAGTTGATTTGCTGGTTTTGCAGGTTCAGTGGTTATTTACATGTACAAAAGTCACCAGAATGCAGGAAATGAAGTATCCAATACTCATCTTTTTTCCCTTTGTGGCCCATGATTTACAAAAATCCTCCATCCTCCAACAGGGAGAGATTTCTTCAAACTGGTAACACCCTCTCCAGGTTACATTTCAGTTTAAAGCAGTGAAGCTTTTGTGGTTTCACAGAAGCAGAAATAGCCGTGTCATTTCTCGACAAAACAATCTCGCAATGTCCATTTTTATTGTTTTAAGAGAACTGTAGATTAAAATTTCGATATTTTTCTGAGCATGTAGGACTTTATACTAAATATTGAAGATTCATTTGTCACACTGAAAACAATAGTAGAAAACACATCACATGAGCTTCTTCAGCTTGTTGTCATGGAATTGTAGATTTTGTTTTCCATTTTTGTGAGATCACAAAATCACTTAAACCACATATAATTTATATCCCAAAACTCTACAAGAAATACTAAATATGTGTGCAATTTGAGAAAGAATCACATTCTGTAGTTAATAGAATTTACTGAAAGTGTCAATATGCAACAAAAGGTTGAGCATATCGTAATGAAAGTAAAAATAATGCTATATACTTTTTATTTTGTGTTGCAGAACTAAAGGTAACTTACACATTTCCAATATATCAAGTCTGCACACACTGATGATAGCAGTCTCTCCACTATTATTGAGTTTGAGTGTCAACATTCATTCAGTGGTATTATGATGCCATCTAGTGGAAACTTGTATGACATTTATTTTCACAAACGTGTATCAGATCCATTCACAGGGGTGGGACATGCTGTCACTTCCAAACTGATTCAAGTGACTTTTAATAACACAAACATCCACAAAATCTTTATCTGCTTGTTGTATTTGTAAATAATACACATTTTGCATATTTAGTGATGAGTATTTTGAGTTATTGAGACATACCCAAGATTTAAGACCCCCACATTTTCAGTGTAAGTTTCAAAGCTCCGGTGCTGTTGAAAGGTTTGTGGGGTAAATAGTTCTGGAGAAAGGTGGTTGATTGTTGATATAATACAATGAGACTGAATCAATCCAACTTAAAGCATCAATTTTTGACTGCCTTGGAATAAGACTCGACAATCAGCTTTCTTTCTACAGAATTACTCACCCCACCTTCCATACACCACTCCATGTTCCAGATTTGTGGGATTGCCAAGTCCTGAAGAATATTTTGAGCAAATTACCCAAAATGCAACATTTACATCTGTAACTCAAACCCTTATGTATAGTTGCAGTCCAGTAAAAATGCAATTCTAGAGTACTGAACTTTTCAGTGCTCTTTCGTTAGTTGAGAAAATCCTTCTGCTTCATAAGTGAAATAAACAATTTATTTGAAAAAGGCCTGATCATACATGCTTTTCAGGACATCATTGACGTGTAAACTGCGTAAAACTGGGCCTTTAAGTTTTTGCAGTAGTCTAGATATTTCTGAAATTACAATACTGACAGTCAGTCATAAGGGCAGAAGTTGGGACTCACAGTTAATAGAAAAAACTCCAGACCTCCTTCTTTTTGCTTGACTTTCTTTATTGTCTGATCATCTGGCACATGGTCAAACAAACAAGCAAACTTGTACAATCAGTTGTGCAATTAATGCATGTATCCAAAGCCACCGAGCTGAACTAAACATAAAATGTTTCAGGCTTGGAGAGTTGGTTGTATGACTCATTATTTTTGATTTTATTAACATAACCAAAAAAAAATTAAATAACGTTTTTATTTTATTTTATTTTACTTTATTTTATTTTTACCTTGGCAATAGAGGACTGTACGTTGTCTTGTTATTTGTCCGATAAAGCTGTTAAAAACCAAAAATGATGAGCCTTACTGGTTTGGTATACTAGTTTAAGAATGGCAGCTAATGAAGAAGATGACAAAATGTCTCAACACAGTTCTGATGACATGCCACACCATTAAAACATCCAAATGTACATTTTAAAATCAGAAATATTTCCATGAGGAACATTGTCAATGGAGAACCTCACACCTACAAAAAACCCTACCTAAAAAAAAAAGTTTTTCATCTAAAAACTATCCTTTCTTAAATCCGGATACATGGCATTCTCTGATAGTATGTTATAGAAAAAATAGTCCCACACAAGAATACAATCATGAACTCTTTGTCAACACTCATCTAAAGAGTTTTGTGAATTACTAATATACATTTCGGAACAAAGACATAGTTACAAAATGATCACATAAAATATGACAGACGCTCTTTAAAAAAGATATATTGTTGATTAAAATTTCATTTCTCATATACAGGCATACACACCGAGGAAAGATGCATGTTATAGATACTGAAGAATGAACAACTTGTGCACCGCTGGAGGGTGAAGACAACGCATCAGAAAAGAAGGAGTAAAGGTGGCAAAAGTTTCCATTTCTACAGAGAAAGTATTCAAGACCCACATTCATTATTTCACACTGATGTTGAAGCAGCAGTTTGTCACAATCTAACTGACCTTCAGTAACCTCTGATAGCCAAACACAACATGGTAAAAGAGGTGAGTCAGTGTTTGGTTATTCACATTTAAAGAACACGTTATTAACCACCCAGCTGAATTTGAATGGTTAAAAAAAATGTCAAGTATAAAATTAGATCTCAAAGTCATGAAAGAATTAGCAGTTTTCTTGGCTCTTGCCTGAAACATGGACACTTCGTCTAGCAGCTTTGACAGGATGTTTTTTTTTTCCTTCTGTGTCGGGTTGTTGGAAGTGACGTGAGCTGAAGTGAACTGCTGGGCTGATGTGGACTGAGAGAGTAGCTGAGGTACGTTCGTAACTGACTGTTAAAGAGGGTGAGGAGAGGGGGAGGCAGTGCCGTTCATGTGTCGGTTCTTGGACTTAACTGCAGAATTCAGTACTACCTAGTTCTCAGTGTTTTCACGTTTTCAGCAACATGTATAATGTGTTTTTAAAAAAATCCCTTTTTCCTTTAAGCATAGACTCACGTGGTGTTCATCAGACTTTGGTCCTACTGACAAAACAAATACTTCTGGTTCTTTCCAACCTCAGGAAGCCTAACAATCCCTCCTCATGGAGGCTATGAGCAATTTGGTCCTTGGCTGTACTGTAATGCCACACGGCAGACAAATTTTAGAATTTAGAGACAACCAACAGCAGTGCAGGTTTTGAAAAATGCAATCTACACCTACTTATGTCTAAATTCCACCAGGCATGGCTACGTTGTTTTATGGCTGCGCCACGTCAGTCGGAGCTGATTGCAGCCAGTCTATTTTTAATGGGTGTCGCATCAATTAGCACAGAGCAGATTGAATGGGCAGGAAGTCAGACACAGAAAAGGCAGGGAGAATCCGGTGAATTTTCAAAATAAAAGACGACGTGCGGGACTCACGGTCATAAAGACAGACAGGAAAAGAACGATTTAACCACATAGCCTGCTCGTCCATGGTAGAAGCACAAAGAGCAAGGAGAGAGGACCTAATCAACAAAATCTGTGCAAGCAAACATAATCAATCCGCTGCTGAAATGTCGCTGAAACGCTGCCGGTAGGGGCTTGCAGCCGTGCGGAGGACGGATCAAAACCGTGGCGCAGACGTGCCGTGCTTGGTGGAATCAACCGGTTAGAGTGGACCATTTGTCAAAGGTACTGGATCATGGTTCAATTATTCATTATTCAAAATGTACTTCAGAAAGATAACACAAAAATCAATGTAGAAATGACAGTGATTTTGGAAATTATTGGTTTCAGAGTGGGTGAACGCAAACTTAAGTGAGGTGACTTCACTGATCACTCGGTCTGTTAAGCCCCTTATGGTTATTTTAGGAGACATGGAATATAATAGCAAACGCATCCAATAAAGAAACACAGAGATGGCAGATTGTTTTGTGCATATTAATAGTTAATTAGACACATGCAAAGGAAGGGATACCCTGAAAGTTAAAGTTTAGGTAAAATTCATCTTCCCCAGGTATTAATTAATATTTTTATACTTAAATTGAACTGATTTTGCCATAATTGGGTATGTATAATTCTGGAGGTAGAATACTGTCCCTATGCGGGTTAGTCGAGCAGCCATTTCAAAAACAAATCACAACCCTGCGAGGTGATTCGGACCGGAGACCACATAGGAAGAATATGAAGTGTAAAGGGAACCATCTGATATATTCTAATGTGTTTTGATACTCAAAAATATAAACTAATATTTAACTTTTAACCACTGTATCCTATGAATGTATAAAATCCTGCAACCTCTTATAAATCTCACTGCCATTCAGAATAATATTTATTTGTAGTAAAATATGAGGAGGAGTGTTGATGTTATAAGCGATCTGTACTGTAACTTTAATCAAGATGTTATTTTCACATCGATGCATTGGCACAGTTTACATTTGTACTTTTAAAAATGTATGTCTTTGTATTTGCATTTTATTCTTTTTATCTGATGTTATGCTTTTAAAAAAAACCTTACTGTTTTTGAATTTGAACATGAACATTTTGTTGTATTATTTTCTTGTAGTATTTATCACTGCATTTGATCACTGTCTTCTCTGTATTTCATATTACTGTGCAAATCAGCTGAGCTGCTAATTGATCGAGGATATACTGTAAGTGACGACGCCATCAAGTTTGGTTTTAAACTTGGGCCATGATCGACTAGACTGAGCCTGTTTCAGCCTTCAGTGTCGTCCATCAATCGAAGTAATAGCTCTGCGTGAAGATGCTGTGGAGGCCTCTGAAGACAGGAGAGAAGTTGTAGATGAGGGCTCGCTCTTCCTCCACGGGGCTGGTGAAATGGTGCTGACTCTTCATGGCTGGAGAAGAAAGCAGGGTGAAGCTTCAACCATTACAGACCTGCAGCTGCTCTTTCATTCATAACACGCTCTCTTCAAGTGGGCTAATAAATGAGCTGTATGCATTTGTCTCTGTCCTACACCTGAGTGTACTTTCATTGACTTTCATTTATTGTGTCACTCAAATTCAATTACACTTGCACACTTCAAGGGTTATGGCAGTTTAGATCAAATACCACATCCGATATAATGCGGTAATTAGTCCCAGAAAAATGGCATAATTGGTTTATTTGATTTATTTTAAGCCAACATGGGCAAGAATTTCCTTTAATTTCTGATTAATCTGGCAAACGAGAACAGGGACCGAAAACAGCGAACAAGGCGAACAAAGGCCAGGAAATAGGCTACGTACTGAGGTGGTTTTCTTTCCATGCGTTTCATGTCTGATGAAGGGCTGTTGCCCGAAACGTCACATGTGGTGATACTATTAAAAAATCCTAAAAGGAGCGGTTTCTGGTGTGCGGACTTATGTTTTGTATTTTTGTATCTGTTCTTCTGTCCAGCACCCAGCACGCTTTTGGATATGCGTGCTGTTTTTGCATCTTCAGTTTGTGTTGAACCAAGAAATTCAGGGAAAAAAAAGTTGAGAGTATGAGCCAAACTAGACTCATGCAAGAGAGAAAGAGAGAGAAAGAAAAAAAGACAGAAATGGACAAATAACAACCTGACAGAAAAGCACACAGGGGCACCACGTTACCTTCAGAGACAAAGAAGCTGGCAGTGTAGAAGGAGACTCTTATAGCATTGGTGGTGTGAACCATGCCCGACTTTTCTATCCACTCAAAGGTGCTTTTCTCAGGATGCCACTGCACTGCATAAATTGGGTAGCGGTAGGCTGAGGAAAAGCAGAACCAGTGTCAGCATTCATGCATTGAAAGAAAATAATTGAATCAACATCTTGAGATCTTTTTAAATTCTTTAAAAATCACAACATCATCAAAATTAAGCATCTCTCTCATTATTATGATCAAAAACACCAGTTCAATTATTGGGTGATGGTGCCATCTGGTGGATGGTTGTGAATACTGCATTCACACTAGTTAGCTATTTGTTGCACTCTGCATTTGCACTAACCTTTTGTGTTTATGACGACTGTATAATGAACAACATGAATGATATGTAGCTCAAACTGCAAAGTAGTCAGTGAAGTATGGTACCTTCCATGGTGGAGATGAATTCTTTCTTCCCATCATTGTTAGTGGAGAGGACCTTGTAAAACCTCTTCAGCTTGGCATTTCGACTGTAGTTCTGTCGGTGCAGAGGCAGAGATATTGTATCAGTATATTTCTCCTTCTGCATGGAACAAAAATTATACTCAAAACTCTGGTCAAACCCGAGCCACACAAATAAAAAAAAACTTGAGCTCAGAAACTTCTAAACAGGTTGTAGAGTTATTAAAATCACAGGCTGCTTGTATCTCAGGGCATGAATGAGGACTGAACCCACGATCTTTGGTTTAAGAGATCAACGCCTTAGCACTTGGCCACCACACCTCACTGCCTCTGTGAACAGCTGAGGGCTTTCAGGTGCATAAAAGCAGTATTAGGGTGCTGGATGGATTGGATTATTAGTCGGGGTCCATATCAGAAGGACCTTATCCCTCAAGGCATGGATGGCGGTTGAACCCATGATCTTTGGTTTACGAGACCAACGCCTTACCACTTGGCCACCATGCCGGGCCACCTGCTGACCTCAGCTGAGTGCTTTCAGGTGTGAAACAGCAGTTACTAGCCTGGGTGCATTTGGTCTTTACACTCAATAGACAGGTGGTTTTACTATGAATAAATGTATATGAACAGAACATGAAAAGGTCAAAGCCATGGACCATAGACAGAACAAAATTAGGGCTGCAACTAATGATTATTGTCATTATTGATTAATCTATAAATTATTCTTGTGATTAATCAATTAGTTGTTTGGTCACAAAATGTCAGAAAATTGGTCAAAAATGTTGATCAGTGTTTCCCAAAGCCCGAGATGATGTCCTCAAATGTCCACAACACAAAGATATTCAATTTAACGTCATAGATTACTAAAAGAAATCAGAAAGAAACTTGAAATCAAAGAATTTGGACATTTTTTCAAATTAAGAAATTACTCAAAATGATGATTCTGTTAACTGTTGCAGCTCGAGAACAAACATATCTGTGTCACTATTTATTTGTTGCAAATTGCTTCCAGTTGACTTGGATTCTACTGATGTGCAAAAACATCTGTGAACAAAATTTTGTAAAGTGCACACACCTACACAAATGCACAACAAGTGGCTGTAGTAGCCAGAAATGCCAGTTCATCTTCTATGCCTGTTCATCTTTGCTGACTGGCTTAAAGGGATAGTTTGGATTAACTGATGTGGGGGTTGTATGACAGTGTATTACCAACAGTAAATGCCAGCACATCCCCAGTTTGGAGACGCAGAGAGGGCAACAGCAAGATGTATTTTAGCCATTTTTAAAAGTATTTATGTCCGTTTACGCTATATTTAGAATATTTTCACAGCTTTACCTTGCCATCAGACAACCTTTTCATCAGTCATCACCTCATAGAAGAGAAGAGTATTCCATCATAAAAGGCTGTCTGACAGCAAGAAAGAGCAGTAAAAATATACTAAATTAAAAGTAAAAGTGTAAACTTAGACCAGTGTTTCTCAGTCCTGGTCCTCACATGATCAGCTCATTAAAACTCAGCTGAGTCTCTACAGAAGCCTGATAACAACCTTTTCATTTGAATCAGGTGTGTTGGAGCAGGGAAACATCTAACACATGCAGGGCAGTGGTCCCTGCATGTCTAAACAGGCAGGTGCTAACTACTCTATAAGTACCTGATGCAAAGCCACCTTTAAAAATCCCTTTTAGTCACTAGTTATTTGGTGCTGAAGGCATGAATGGGGGTTGAACCCATGATCTTTGGTTTACGAGACCAACGCCTTACCACTTAGCCACCATGCCTGATGATCCCTAATCTCAACGGAGTGTTTTCAGGTGTGAAACAGCAGTACTTCAGCCTGGTTTAGATTATTGGGAAAAGGGGACGAGGTGAAATATATTTAGTTAAACAACCAGAATATCATTTTCAGGATTAGAATTGGGGCGGAGATGGATACAGTGATAAAATAAAATACCGTCTTCATGGAATGACAAGTCGGAGAAAGTGTTATTATTTTATTTAAATTTATATGGGTTAACATAATGACAACTCCTAAGGGATTTTGATTTTATTATTTTATTATTCTTATTGTTTTTTGTTTGTTTTTTAAATTTTCTTCTCTTCCCTACAGCCCATAAAATAAAAGAATAATTAACTGTATAAAAGGTACAAAAGGGCAGTGGGTAGATTGAAATTAATAGGAAATAAATGTATTCAACCATTTATTTTATGATGCATAACTGTGAATGGGGGTAGGAGACTAAAATACTAAATTAGATTATAGATTATCCTGTTTTATACTCAAATAACCCAATAATAAAAGAAAATAATATTTTTTGTATACTCAAGATTCCCTAAAATATACAAGGAATCACTTTCTTGGCAAACTGGGGTCCGTTTCACAAAGCAGGTTTAGTGAAAACTCTGAGTTTGTTAACCCTGAAATGAGGGAAACTCGGAGTTTTCCGTTTCAGAAAGGGAGGTAACTCAAACCAGAGAAAGAGGGGTAACTCTAGCCTGTTTCACAAAGAGAGGTAACTTAAGCTCTCGGTCAGTTACCGCAGTAACAGACTCTATGAATCTAACCTGGTCGGGACCAGGTTTTTCTCAGTGAACCTCGAGTTTCTCTCTGTCTCCGCCCTCTTTCAGCCACACACGCTATTTGATTTCCTCATTCATTCATTCAGTCAGCAGGCGAGTTTAGCCTCGTTCTTAACGATCCAGTGGATGAAGGAGCAGCATTACTGCGCAGAGAATTAAATATTCGTCGGGAGATTGTTATCAGACCGTGCATAGATGTTCTTGCATTACTATCTTTTTGAGCGGTACCGTTTCACGTCACAGTCCATAATCTACATACACAACCTATAATCCTTCCTTACATTTGCAACATTACCAACCGCAACTTGATCACATCCCATCAGATATTGTGTGTTGCGCTGCGGTTCTTTGCCAATGGAAGTTTTTTTGTATAATGTCGGATATGCAGAGGCAACTGTATGCAGGGCGGTCAGAAAAGAGTGACTGGCCCTGAAACGGCTTATGAATGAATGAATGAATGAATGGTTTATTTCGGTTACAATCAGTACAAAACTTGACTTGTGTGCAGCCAGCTAACAAAGAATTATTATACATGTGTGCACTAAACATTTTCTCACAAAAAAAATAAATAAAATAAAATAAAATAAAAAATAAAAAAATTAATAAACTCTGTAACCGAATAAGGAATAGACTGAAGCCGATCTTTGTCGTTTTCCCTGGACATAAACCTGTCAGAGCCATCAAGGAGGAGTTCCACAGGACTGCACCTAAATGAAATAATTTAATAGGCTACCATTCAAACAGTTTTCCCCTGTAATATTATTGTGATTGCAACGGACTACATTTAAACTTACACATTGACCCGGGCAGCAATGTTCTCCCACGCCGTCTCCCTCTCTTTTGCAGCTGCAGCGCTGTTGCACTTCTTTTTAAAAACGTGTTCAAACTCGCCATATGAGCGCATTAAGATTTCCAATTTAAGTGGAGTGAAAAACGCAGCCTTTCCACTGTTGTTATGCTTACAAAATGTTTAATAAAGATTGTAAAAAAAAAAGAAAAAAACAGCCCTCCGCTTCCCCGTGGCCATGGTGACTCGTCGAATCGGGGCTCCATTGATGCTGGCTTTTTATAGTTGTGGTGCACGCGCGTAACTCCAGGTGAAACTACTCCGAGTTGATTAAACCAACTCAAATCCGCTGTTCTGGAACCGGAAACTCAGAGTTTCTTATCTCTGAGTAGATCAACTCAGAGTTCAGGGTTACACTCAGAGTTTGTTGAACCTGCTTTGTGAAACGGACCCCTGTTCTCCACTCATGGAGGTTGTTTTTGTTGTTGTTGTTGTTTATGTCTTATGATCTTTGCACATGGTTGTTGACTCAATCTGTGATAAATGTAACCGGAAAATTACTAAAAAGAAACAAATAAGGCTGTTAGTGCTTGGAACAGAAACTCTCACTGATATTTTACTAATGAAACCCATTAAAATTACATCATATAATGTAAATGGGCCTTTAGTAGGCTGGCAAGATGAGAATGGGTGAAATTCAGAAAAGGAATAAGAATAACATCAGACTGTAACTGATGTTACTCTAACTGATTGTTAGAAATATTATGAAGATGAAGTTATTTTTAATGGCTTTTCAGCAGATCAGATTAGGAGACTACAGCCACATTTGTTTTAGATATTTTTTTCATCACAAAGTCCTCCTGCAGTGGCACCTGCACTCTTTGTCATGTGGTTTAAACCATTCAAATGACATCAACAATCCATTATGATGATCAGAGCAATAGACAAATGAAAACATATCAAGAATACTGTTACATATTTTACAAAAAAGACAAAAAGAAGAAAAACAGGAATTTTTTAAAATTAATAAGTAAAAGCAGGAATTATTGCCGATGCAAGTGAACTGATCAGATGATTTTCAATGATTCATGTTATTTATGGTTAGTGTTCAGGACAGACAGGACAGGATTTGGGATAATTGCTTGTAATTTGTGACTGTCCTGTATTTTTCAGGGTGACTGGTCGCCTGAGCCTTGGGTGGATTATTAGTCATGGTGCATTTACTTTACTGGATTCACAGTAGGTTTTACTGGGATTAAAGGTATCAGTTTAGAATATTTAAAATAATAGTAATAATAGAGATGAAAGCCTGACCTACAGTTGAGAAGCCTGTTGAGAATCAATCAGAAGTTGACATCAGCTGAGGGCAGCTATACTTGAGCCTTGGGCGATGTGGTTCATTATTTCAGTTATTTCAGAGCAATGCCTTTCCCGTGGTCACGTAAGCAAGTCTCTTCTTGTCTATGAAGTTTATCCGACTCCCTTCAGTAATGAATGTGATAAAAG
>JAJHUR010107825.1:0-21340 GCA_027495735.1 Lutjanus campechanus | reverse complement strand
TGAGCAAGGCAGCTTTGTTTATACAGCACAGTTAATACACAGGGGCAATTCAGACTGCTTTACAGTGTAATAAAAATCCTTTGAAGGTAAGTTTGACAATGAGAAAGTACAAAAGTACAGACAAGAGATACAATAGAGCGATAGAGACACTAGTGCTAGTCTTTAAATGTCTTGTTTTGTCAGATCCAAACCTAAAGATATTCAGTTTAACATGATAACAGAGAAAAGCAGGAAATCTCTATACTTAAAAGGCTTGAAACAGCATTTTCTGCTGCTTTTGCATGAAAAATTAATTAATTAATTAATTAATTAATTAATTAATTAATTAATCCATTATCAAAATAGTTTAAATATTTTTTACCATTTGGCCAGTCAGGCAAATGAGTTTAACTTAACCCGATGTGGATCTTTAATGTTGAGCCCTGTGATATATCTCAGATTAAATAAGTAACATATGTATGTTTTATTTACTGCCATCAGTATCCCGTGAAACATTTGCCAAATTAATTTATTTAGTTCTTACCTGGACCTGAGAGGCAGGAGAGAAAAACAAATTCTGGTGATCCATTTTCTTCAGAAAAAGAAAAGAATACTTAATTGATCCCAGGGCGGAAAATTGTTGATGTTACAGGTGCTTCCATTTAAGAATATAAAAAATATATAAGCAAAGAGAAATTGTGAGTATAGAAAATAATAAGTATGGAAAATATATACATTCTACTACAATATATAAAAGAGATGAAGAACAAATATACAGTTAGAGGTGTGTAAAGATACATGTGCTTTATTCTACAATATATAAATATAAAACAAGTCTGATCTGAATTATTTTCTCTCTGTTTATGACTGAAGAACAGGAGAAACAAAAAAGGCCAGAATTATTTTTCTAGTAACTTTTTTTTGTCATCTGGGGAAAAGGTTTTGGGAGGTGTTTTTTTGTTTTTTGTTTTTTATTCAGGATCATCTTTTGAAGTGTTTGTTGTTGTAATTCACATTTTAGCCACAAGAGGCTGAAGTGCACCACTACATAACGTTCCACACAGGACTAAAAGCATTCATGTTCTCGTCCGGCTGATTTTTAATTTCTCCATGCGCTCTAAACACAACGTACATAATGTCACGTGTTAGCAAGTTATGTAACATCACTGTCGTGTTTTTCTTTCGGCTGGAAATGTATTTCAAAATAAGGAACGTAGAAAGATTATCGTGGCAAAACCTTTTTTTTTCCATCTGTTCTTCGGTCATAAACACGAGAGAGAAAACAATTTAGATCAGACTTAGAATATTGATCACCAGAATCTTTTTTTCTCACCCACCTCTCTGTGCTTATTTTGAAGTCCCTTTCATATCCCTGTTATCATCATTTGAACTGTGAAGGTGTATGTGCTCCTGCAAACATTCTTGGAGCTCTGTAAATGTCTGTGGGTGTTTCCTCACTTCTCTTTTCTCTCTTGCGTCGCCTCTCCTAATCCTGTGTTTCTCACATCTCTCCCTCTTGTTTCATCCACCTCCTTTCATCAACCATCAAGCAGCCTTTGACAGCACGTCAATGTCTCAAATGCCAATTCCTTCTTTATTTCAGGAAGACGTGCAATTACCATTCTTCACTGTCAGATTTTCCTCTGTGTTTTGTGTCAAGCAGCATTGATGTTTGTCCTTTTTGAGCTGCTTTGCATAAACTGACATGCTGAAGACGTTCCTTCAAGGGCTCATGCTTTGATTTCCTTTTATGTCAAATTTACTGTATTTGTTGGTGTAATCATGTTTCGTTCCAGGATTTGGATGAATCTTGTTCGTTTTTGACCCAGAATCTGCACACTACCTGCACCTTTCTGTGTTTTCTTTCTCTTTTTTTTTTACCTTGTGTGTGTTATGGATGTGTGTGTGTTGTGCAGGAATCCCAGCTGTGAGGTGCATCAGGAGCCGGTCAGTCTGAATGTGATCGATCCCACTCTGCACGACACCCTGCCCCAGTGTATCAACACTCGCTGCAGTCAGAGATACACCAGCAGGTAAACACAATAAACTACGTGCATGTACAGTACAGTGCACATTAACAGGTATGATGAATGAACAAATGCATGTATGAAGTATGTACCAACATACTCTTAAAGAGTAATATACGACACACACACATATCTATCATGATATTTAGGGTTTATTTATAATAAAGTTACATGGCAAACCATAAGAATGTTATTGATACACATGAAGGGCACAGTGCCACCCAGTGGCAACAAAGGGGGAGTGTGAAGAATGTCAAATCTTTCACTGTAGAATTAACTTCTAAAACATGTTATCATGTATATTTTGTCAGTGCATATTTATTCACAAGCCTTTAGAATCACAGGCTTTTGTCCATAATACACTGCTGCATTCCTGACTGAATTCTTCACTAAAATGAATGCACCAAATTTAGATAGATTAACTTACTTTCCTGAGTGGGTGTTTGGAAATTTTAGAGAAAAATCTGAAAGATTATTTACCACCAGGCTCATCTCTTTAAAAAAGAAAAAAAAAAAAGGTCTTTTCTAAAGCTTACATGTTTAAAAAGGTCATTACAAATAATTGTTATGTCAAGGGCCTCCCACATTATCATACTGGTTTAATGTGATGCATGACATTTTTCTAATGGAAAAATTAGCATTTGCTTTGAGACTCAAGACGGACGTGTTTGATAATTTTTTGAAAGGATGAATGATGACAGTCTCCATTAATTATGGTATCAAACGTACCAAAGCTATTAAAATATTATTTTAAATGCTCATTCAAGATGTTGCCCTTCCTAAAATTTGGGTTGTAGCATTGCAAAACCAGACAGTGTTCAGTGTTCAGTAACTTGCCACTGTATGTATTTTAATTTAAAGAATAAAAAATGTACTATTTAATCAAATAATTCTATTAAACTAACTATTAAATAAATTGTGCTATTTTTATAATTGGTTTGAGTATTTTTTAAAGAAAAAAAATCAAAATTCTCTGATTTCAGCTTATTAAATGTGGATATATTCTGGTTTCTTTATACCTCTCTGACAGTAAACTAAATATCTTTGCGTTGTGGACAAAACAAGACGTCTTACCTTGGACTTGAGGAAAGACTCGTCAATATTTTTTCAGCATTTTCTGACATTTTATAGACCAAACAACCGATCGATTAATTGAGAAAATTAACTGATCAGTCGACAGTGAATTGTTTGTTGTTGCCACAGTTTTGTGTGCCAAGGATTTTTACACTTTTTGTTCACATTTTTTAGGTGCGTTAGTCGGTTTCAGAAACAAAATTCAACAATATAAGATGCTGACAGAATAAAAAACTATAAATAAAAACCTAAATTCTGTGTGTTTGCTCTTCAACACTCTGATTTTGATCTTTATATTCTATGTATTCTGTTTCAGTGACTGTTTCGGCGTGTTGGACTGTGAGTGGTGCATGGTGGACAGCGATGGTAAGACCCATCTGGACAAGCCGTACTGTGCCCTGCAGAAGGAGTGTTTCGGGGGCATTGTTGGCGCCAAGAGTCCCTATGCAGACGGCCTGGGGCTCTTAGGTGAGTGAAATGTGGATAAATCAAAACTCAGCAAGTGCTCCATAGCTGCTCACTCTAAAAATACATAAACTAGATACTTTCTTTTGTAAATATTGTGATTTTTCAGTTAGGGTACAGCGTAGCTGAGTACTTCAGAGTTATTAGATATTTTCTGATCAGCCAGTACAGTAAAGAAGCAAACAAGCAAGACAATATAAAAGTGTAATTGTTTCCAGGGTCTTTGGGGCAGCAGAAATGTTACTTTTGAAGATCCAAAAAAAGATTTCATGTTGATTGAAACTTCTCTGTTGTTTGGTTATTATTATTTGGTTCTGTTATCAGTTTTGAAAAGGAGAATTGGCCGTCTGCCTGCAGTTGAATAATTTCTCTTTGGCATTTCACACTGATGAGAGAGTAGAAGCGAAGTATAAGAAGTCCCAGCATCGCAGCATGAGTTAGGATCTGAGCCCGAGCTGTTTCATGTTGGCTCGCTGTCACTTCTTGAGCCGTCTGAAATCCTTCCTACTTCAAACAACCGTCTGCCCATCATTTCCTCTCCTTTTCTTCCCCTCTCTTTTCTCCACAGACGAGGAGGTGGCGTCTCTGAACATGATCAAGAGTGCCCCCGTAGGTCCGGTCGCCGGGGGCATAATGGGATGCATCATGGTGCTGGTGCTGGCTGTGTACGCGTACAGACACCAGATCCACAGGCGTTCACACCAGCACATGTCACCACTGGCAGCACAGGGTAAGACTGATGGACGGACTCACATATACACACATTTGTACAACTTAGAAGTCAGTGAAATAAAGTTGAAGGTTAAATTTTAACATTTTCTGCATCTGTAGTGGATTTTTTGTGTCTTACATGCCCGATAGTTGGCCTGAAGTGCCTAAAAAACTACAAAAGTAACAATACAAACAAGTCTGGAACAGCTGCTTGTGTTAACCTTCACATTTTCACATTCTGGCATTTCTTTAAATATCAAAGGAAGAAACAAAGTTTTAAAGCAGCGTGATTAACAAGCGGCGTGTCAAGTGCTCCTGGAGCTAAACAGCTGACATTAGCATCACGCGGCAGCAGCTGCTGCGGCGGCATGATTTGTGTAATTACTCAGTGTTATTGACAAAAACATCAAACAAGATTACAACCTCATTAAAACTCTTGAGTCCAAGTCACTTTCGGTCTGATAGTTTGGTAAACAACTTGGAATAGATGGTGGAGAGTGTGGCTACGTTATCTTAAGGCATTAGGCTGAGGAATGGGCTCATAAAGTGGCTACGCTCTGCTTCGTGTGTGTGTGGAGCATGTTCAGTTTCTTCTTTAGCGTGTACTAACAACACACACACGGTCAAAGGAAAGGATAAAAGTAATTTGAAGCATGTGTACCCCCCTTTTTTCTGCAAACTGAACCCTTATAGTATACACACATGAATTCACGTATTTCTGCCTAATTTCCTTATTAGGGTTGCAGATTGAAGCACTCTTGATTAATCAATCATTGGTAATATTAACGACCAGTTAGATCGATTCATTGTAATAAAAAAACTCATAAGATTTGTGTTTTTTTTATCCTTAATTTGATAGGACAGATTTAGACAGACAGGAAGTGGGGAAGAGAGACGGGGGAAGATATACAGCAAAGGGCTGCAGGCTGGAATCAAACCCATGGCTGCTGCTTTGGGCGCCCGATTGATCAAATTCTTAACGAACAATTGTTCAATAATTCTTACCATCCCAAACCTGATCCACAAGTTATTATCTGGGCTTTAAGGAATATCAACTGTCATCCTCATACGGATCTCAACTCCATCTATCTGTCTATCATGGATGTAATACTTGACATAATTAAGTAGTAGCATCTGTCTCGTCTTTAAACTTTTCTTATTCCCTTTACCTCCGTGCTGCTCCAGAAATGTCAGTGAGGATGTCCAACCTGGACAACGAAAGAGACGAGAGGGATGAAGACAGTCACGAGGACAGAGGAATCAGTAAGTATTGTCATACATCTCATTGATCTGTAAACAACGTTACCTTTAACTCGTGGCTACAGAGTAGGATTTAAATACTTTAGATAATTACAGTTTTTGAAATTGAACTGGTGTTTACTATGTGACAGTGCAGGCATTTGAATATTAAACCAGGCCCTTGTGTTGACCTCTGTGTCGTCTCCGCTTTCAGTCAGTAACACTCGATTCATTGCTGCTGTGATTGAGCGGCACACTCACACTCCTGAGCGGAGACGGAGGTACTGGGGACGATCTGGGACAGAGAGTGACCACGGTAAGACATAATAATGATAGTAATAATCTTTCACACACACACAGAACCACTAGTTGTTTTCACTGTATAGTGTCATACAGTAGATCATCATCACTGATGGAAACAGGAATTGAGTGGGTTGTCAAAACTATTTATATAACTCCTCGATAGTCATCGCATGTTCCTCTGTAGGTTGAGAACAATTGACCGATATTTGCCTTCATGTCATGTTATTCTTACACAACAGATAGTTCCGTTTCTGGAAAATGAGTCACTCACTGGTTACGAAACGGGGCCCCTCATCCACTCCATAAAACAACTGTATTTATTCGCACGAGTTCTGATTACATTTTGCCCCAGGCAGCATAACTGTAAATTCAAAATGATAATGTAAATACAACCGTGTGGGTTCACCCCCTCCGTCTTTTCTGAAGGGAGAGAGCTGCAGGTCGTCTGGGTTTGCTACTTGTGTTTCCATCGACGTAGTTTCATGCTCATTTTGAAGCATCACATTTGAAAAGGTTCATGAAAACTGCAAAATTCAAAACAATTTAAGCAATTTTTCAAAAAATAAGGTTTTACGTTCACTTGAAGTGGTTTTTGCCACTTTAGCAAACATTTAAGTCACCAGTCTACTCATCACTCTCATGGCTTTATTATACATTCGTGATCACTCCTCACAGATCTGATCTTAATAATCCTCGTCACATTAATACATGAAACAAACACAAAATGTTGTCTCCAATCTCTTTTTCCATCGTTTTTCACTGTATGAGATTTGCCGCTCTTTAAATTACATCATCTCGTTGTGACTTCTTCTTCTGCAATGGTATAACAATTTTCCAACTGGAGAATTGCTTATCTCGGGTCTGCAATAAATTTGGATGGTTGTTCAGATGTTCAGGAGGATCTCGGAGTTTAGGCTCATCAAGAAGGTTTCTGAACACAAGCGGTTAAGAAAGAGACCCTGATGTAGACCCAGAACGTATATACACAGACTTGGAACACCACAGGACTCCCTGACCAGAGCTGGAAGATGTGGGAGGAAGTCGGGGACACAGTGCTTAACCTAAAGTTGTTCAAAGTCTAGATCAGTGGTTCTCAAACTTTGTTTTGTCCACATACCCCCTTCTACATCCCAGCCAGGTTGCTGCACCCCCAGTCTTCCACACCTTGAATAAAAAAAACAAAACATAATAGCCTATTTATAACTGTTGCAATGGCGAAGTCGATGCATTCAGATGCTTTAAAGGATAGTGCAACATCTGAATGAAATTGCACATGACACATGATTAGGCTCAGCAACAGATACAGGGCCCAGTAACCTGGCAGGATTAATAAGATTTTTTTTTTAAATTACACCACCATTACATTTTTCCTCTCGTGCACCGTCTAGAGGCAGCTTTTGCAACCCACTTTTGGATTACAACACTTCCCATTTTCCCAGAATTCATCCCCTTTCTCTTTTTAAAGTCAAACAGTGAAAGTCATTTTCTCTGTTGAGCGAATCAAGTTGATTATGTTGATAAGAAAGGCAATGGTGGGCGTGTTCCATCCGGAGCCAGCATTTTGCAATTATTTTTGACTTGCGGTCATAAAAATCTTCAGGACATATCCTTTGCTTTGACTGAAACCTTTAGGAATATTTTCAATGTGTAAAAAGGTAAAAGAGAAGTCAGATTTCAGGAGTTTCTGGAACTAAATGGCCCACTCCTTTCTAACGAGGCTTAACATATGGACAAGACCGAAAGATGTGTGCGTGGTCCACTGAAACTGATCCAAACTCCCTCGAGCCGGAGAGCTGAGACCCGAGACCCACTTAATTTGGAATTGTGGTTGGGGGAACATTTTTAATAACATACGCAATAGATAATAAAGTCTTGTCAAGATAATAAGATTTAGCTACACTTTGAAAAATAATATTTAAGGCGTAGGAATCATCTTTTCTTACAGGAATGTTCCGGCACCGCCTCAGATCCCTCTCAGATCTTTGGCAGAGGTTCAGCTCCTGGCTTGTTCTTTTCATTATATCACCGCTCAGAACCTTGTTTTTCTCTCGTCTCCAGCTCCGGGAGAGTTGCTCGTGTTCACTGTACTCGTTTGTAGAACTTGTAAGTCTGACACTCGATGAGCGTGGATGGACAGTTTCACCCACACGGGCTCTTACCTCCTACATATGGCATCACTCCACTTCCTGGCAATGAGTGTCTCCAGTACTTGTTGCATAACTGATGATGACAGAGAAAACAAGGATGAAGAGAGGAGAGTGGGCTAAAGTGAAAGGAAGACGTGAGTGAGAGCTTGTCAGCTGCATGTTTCGTACAGTAAAGCTGTTAAACCAGAGAGGATAAAGAGACGGGAAACTGAGCTGTAGAGAAAATTTGGTTTAATTAGTTAAAGTTTATCTTTAGGTCTCTGTAATTCATCTCTCCAGCATAACATACTTACAATACAGATTCATTAAAAATAACACTTTGACACATGTCGTGACACCTGTCATGAACATTAAGGAGTCTTTATGAATGTTTATGACTGTTGTCATTAGTATCATTCAGTCAGTTATGTCATTTTTAATGCAAAGTTAACATTCTTTCACAACTTGATATTAACCAAGACGACATAACCTTTCAACGTCTTTGTTATGACAACTTGACCTTATCGAACTTCAGTCAGTGTCAAAACCAACCACATATGACACTTTAATGTCATGTTATAACATGAAGCTAAACAGTTTAAGAATGTCAAGTTATGATGGCAAAGACATTGACAGGTTATGCTGTTGTGGTTAATGTCCGGTTGTCATAACATTTTTGTCTTTATCAATGTCAAGTTGTCGTGACAAAAACATTGACAGTTTTACGTCCTCTTGGTTAATGCCATTGTCGTAACAGATATTTTTGTCTTGGTTAATGTCAAGTTGTCATAACAAAGACATTGACAGGTTCTGTCATGTTGGTTCGTGTTGAGCTGTCATAACAAAGACGTTTTTGTCTTGATTAATGTCAAGTTTTCAAAACAAAGACGTCTCAAACAATGTGTTAAAAATGACATAATTGACAGAATGACACAACAGTCATAAACATTTTTAAAGACTCGTTTATGTTCATGACACGTGTCATGACATGTTTACAACAGTGTGAAAACGGTCTTATGCACAGACCTTCACATAACGTGTTACCAAAATGGTTTTTCGAGGAATTTTTTGAGGAAGAAGTGACATATTTTAATATTAACCTTTATGAAGGACGTGACTTTCACGTGTTGTAACATAAGTTACAGCATAAAGAGATTCGACTGGACAGCAAAGATGTTTCACATGTTGTGTAACCACACATGGGAAAGAGAAAAAATGAAAATGGAGGACAAGAGGAGAGATGTTGAGATGTAAAAGTGATGAAAGAGGGGAAATAAGTGTGAAACGCAAGGGCGAGAGGACAGGGACAGAGAGGAAGATGAGTCTGAAATAATGCAAGGAGGGGGTGTTCATACGTCAGGGATTAAAACATTCATTACTAAGTTGATGCTTCAAAGTTGCTGCTCCTTTCTGCTCGGTCAAAGGTGTCCTCCTACCACAATCCACTCACTCATACCGCTGAAGGGCATGATGAAACACACACACACACACTCACACACACACTCTAGGTACACACAGACACAGGTTTAGAGCATCAAATCTGTTAAGTGAGTGACGCACACATACTGCTGAGTGCTGTTGGCTCTGCCGGTTTGAGTTGTAATGTTTGGCTCACAGGAAACGGCTAAAAGTGCCCATTTAATAATGAATACTGTGCATACTTCATATAATCACCACACACCCTAACATTATACAATTTATGTTTATACTTGCAACTGCTCTGTACGGTGTAATTGATATCTAGAAAGATATAATTATAGTTTAAGCCTTTCAAAGAAATTCAGATTTCAGAGGCACATACTTGTAGACCTCTTAGTTAAGTTCATCTCAACACCAAATAATAAAGAAAAATGAAAGAAAAAAGTATATTGAAGATATTTATTGGGAATTTTGCATTATTTGTGGATTTCTGCACTCTATTAGAGACCCTAAAGAATATAGACCATAAGTTACAGCAATAGGTCAACATTTTTGGACATGTTAGTTATGAGATATGAGGACTGATACCACTCTGATGTCTGTATGCTCAGTCTGAGGCCAGTGGCCGGTTAGCTTAGCTTACTTAGCTTCCTTATCCTGACCAAGAAATACAGTAGTCTAGCACATAACCCCCCTAAAAACAAGGGCAGGCAAACCTTCTGTGACCCACCCAAACCTTTAATCAGAACTCTGATTGACACACTTGAACCACTGTACCAATGATGAGATATAAAACACGGTTTGGTATTAATCTGAAAGGTTACCAAACGTGGTGTAACACCTGTTAAAGTAGGTCAGATAAATGTAGAATAATACATAATTTAAATCCCCCTGATTGCTTTTTAAAACTTAATCATTAATATTTTCTGGTAATTTCAAACTTATAAAATTGAGACCAAAAAAAAAGGTTTTATTTATTTATTTTTAATCTCTCATGGTTCACCTGCAGTACCTTCACGGCCCACCAGAAGGCCACGACCCACACTTTGCTAATCATTGCATAAGAGGGTTACATGGGAGTGGATTTTCACTCCTGTCTCCTGTTGACTTGTTTTCCTGTCCCGTCCTGGTCATATGATGACTAGTGAAATCCCATCCCGCAGGATTCCTGAATAATTGCCATCCTGTATCACATGAATCAGCAAGATATATTCTGTTATTTAGTGAACTTTAACCTTTGGAAAGAGCCCGTCTCTAATCGTTATGCTAAGCTAAGCTAATCGGCTGCTCGTGGTTGCGTACTCAGTGCAATGGTGTTGATCTGCTCATCTAATTCTTGTCAAGAAGGTGAATAATTGTATTGAAATTGTCAAACAATACAGGTGCATTAGTCATCACTTTTGTCAGAGACTTTTAACTGTCAGTAAATTGTCCAGAATTCTTTTCCGGGCTTTAGACTTGTCTCGTCTCCCGTCGTTAAAAGAAAAGTCTCTTAAGTGCTCAGAAATCTCAAAGGTCTGATCATAATGAGACATTTGAGTCTCCAAGGTGCAGTAACACGGTAGTTTACTCCGTCTCTCCGCATCTCTTGACATTAAGAGGGATTTGCTTTGCTCACCTGGTGCAGCAGCGGATTGTCAGCAGGACACAGTTAACTGTAGACCTGCCTGAGACTCTGGCTCCTGCTTTGGGGAAAAGAGGGATAAACCGTGCTGAGGCTGGCACCTCTCCACGTCTGGAACTTCTTTGATGTCTCTATCCCTCCCTTTCCTTTAAGCCTTCCCCTTCCTCTCTCCTTCTCTCCTCATCGCTCCCTCCGCTCATTCTTTTGTCTCTCCTTCTCTTTGTCAGCTTTATTTCGATTGGTATCAAAGACCAGCTAATCTTTGGAGAATCGGAGAAGGAAATTTCTGAGCAAACTTAGAAGTTTGACTGAGGATTTTAGGATGAACCATATAGGACATTTACTTTGTTTACATCACACCACATTATGGGACATGCATTACCTTCTATTATAAACATGACAGGACGAGTTGTTGCTGTTGGTCATTTTTTATGCTAGCAGCACACAGACTAAAATATCTACAACTATTTCATTGATTGCCATGAAATGTTGTACAGACATTTACGTCCCTGTCAAAATGTGATCTCTCCGATACTTTGGTAAATGACATTCAGTCTCAGCTGTACTTTGTGTTTAGTGCTAACTAGCAAGTGTTGGCATGCTAACACGCTAAACTGAGATAGTGGATGTAGTCAACAAACTTACCTTCTTAGCAACAGCATGTTAGCATTGTGACCATGTTTAGGGTTGATACCCATCTTGTATCATATTGAAAAGTAAATTGCACTGTCCCTTACCGGGGGGAAAAAAATAATAAAAGAGACATGATTTGTCTCATATTTTCATGCAGACCCGAGTCTAAGACATAACACTACATTTTCACAAGCTTGGAATGACAAGAGAAATAAAGAAGTAATAAAAATCAAAAGAGTTTGATGACACACAGCAGATAAGCAGTTATTAATACACGGTGACAAGCAAGTTGTCTGTCACTCAACGTCATAGTTGTCCTGGTTACAGAGACTCAGACATGCTTTTTTAAAAATGTATATGTACGTCAACAAATAAATAAATAAATAAAAGTACGCCTGCAAAAAGAAAGGCTGTCCAAATACAGATCTGAGTGTCAGACGGAGCACGAGAGAAAGAGTCCTGGCTGTAGGAATAAGTAGATAAGTATTTTCTGTCACTCACTGTGGACTGTCCGACCTGGAGCAACATTTAGTTTATGATCTGATGTTTTAATCCTTAATATAATTATTGCAACTGTGCTTTACTCTAATTGACTCTTTATTTTCTTTACATTTATGTTGAATTTTATGCATAAAAAGCACAAATTGGTGCATTAAAATTCACCAGAAGTTAAGTGTCTGACACTTAAAATCTCTACGTGAGATTGAGATTTGTCTCCCCTGAGCATTTGACGGCTGGCAAGATCTCCCTCCTTACATTAAAGATGGCAACCCTAGCATGTTAGCATGCTGACATTAGCTTGTATCTCATAACACAGCTCTGCAGAGCTGCTAGCATGGCTGTAGACTCTTACTCTTGTTCATGAATAGTTCGACTTGATAGGTGATAACCAATGCAAAACAAGGTTTCTGCATGTTAACATGGACTCTCTTAAGCCCTGAGAGGAATGTCAAGTGATCAGACGTGTACTTGATGGTTTAGGTGTTAAGCTTTTTCATTTCTCGGGGGACGGAGAAGGTCATTGGGAGACATATATTTCTCTCCAGGCCTCACAAATATACACACACAGTAACACCCTCTCTTTGCATGCCACACATGAACTCCCACTGACACACGCTGTACGCTCACAAATCAGTTGGTTCAGTATCTCTGCTGGTTTAATGTTTCATCATCCAAAATCGCAGTGATTTTTCTATAAATATAATCGTTGAGGCACTCGGGCTTACAGGGTTATTTGCTCAACTGCAGTAACAGATTGATGTTCCCATCGTGCGGCGTGTTGCTGGTGTCAGTTCAGAATCTGAAGAAGACGGCGCTAAAGGAATTAAAGGAAAATGAGCTCATTTCTAGATCAATTCCCAAATATTTTTTTTTATAGTCACACCATGTGTTTTAGATGGATTTCATGGCCCTGAAGGTGATGAAACCCACTCAGTAGATGAAGGGTTGTATCTTAAGAGTTCAAGTGAAAAAAAAATTAAGCATACTGAACAAACCCAGAGCCTGCGAGGTTTTCGTGAAAATGAGCTGCTTGGAAGCGGGCGTGATTAGTAATCTCAATCGACACAAACCTGGAGGTAAATTTGGCTCAGTATAAAATTTGAATGGTCTTTTCATCAGTAGAATATCATATAATATTGATCTCTATATGTTCAATCTGTTGTTCACTTATTCTCTGACCCAGTAATCTCTTTTCTCTATGACAGCAGTGCTGCCCTCCCACTGCTCCATTTACTAATGTATCCTAACTGCCATGTTGGCTCATGTGTTTGTCTCCTCGGGCTGAACGTATGTGCAAGATGTGTAGGAAAGTGGTCATAAATATGTATGCTTCTTCTTTTCTTTTTTTTTTTTCCCAAATTGTATGAGAAAGCTGAAAACAAGGAGCAAAAATGCCCAGTAGGGGTATTTAGTTGTCAGTGTGCCATCAAAGCGCTTGTACTGCTTTCAGGAACATTGTGTGTCACCGTGTATTCACATGAATGTTTCCGTGTTAAATGTCTACAACTGGAGGGCGTCGTTTGCTCGGTGGTTTCTTTGATGGTGTCTTCCTGTTTATTTTCAATCTTCAGCAGCTATACTAAACTGGTACTCAAAAAATCTTCATATTTGCTGTAATGCCTAACTAAGTGCCCGGAGAAATAGAATAATACATGATGTATTGGCGTATTATGTTGCACTCATTTTTAAAACTATTAAAGATTTTGTGGGTGAAATCTTTAAATCAGTGTAGTTTTTTTTATTTCCTGTTTGTTCCAGCTTTTTTCACTTATCATATTATAACATGAAACATTTTATGTTATAACAAAAAATAATATGTTGTTACAAGTCCCAGATCTCCATAATCTTTGCCTAACCAAGTGTTTTTTTTACCCCTAAACTGAAGCTGATCTAAACCACAGCATTGTCACATTATAAATTATAATTAGTTTGTACAAAATGAATCCAACAATTTACACAGTTGGGAAAAGTGTCTCAACTGTTCCTGGCTCATGAAAATTGACCCATAAAATCGACCCACTAGTCACGTAGTTTAAAGTCACCTTTGTATTCTGTTTTAAATGGCATGCAGAGTGCTGCAAATGGTTAAATCAAATCTATCTAACAAATGATATTAGACAAATATTAGTTTTACAAAGTTCCCATTGTGTTATTTGCATATTGGGTAAGCTTACATGAGGACTCTAAACGCTTAAAGGTAGAAGATGTAGCTTTTTTGCAAAAGCACCGTTCAGAGGTGGCCCCGACTCTCTGGCTCAACGAAAGAGAGACATGGAGAGTGAATTAAGAGACGGAGCGGCGTTAGCAAAAACAGAGCGGTGAATTTTATTTAATTTTCTGATCATTTAAAGGCAGTTATGTTCTAAAGTAAAAAATATGAACTGCTGAAGTGATCCTCTGTTTGTTCTCTGTCTCTCTATCTTTGCAGCTCTCACAGACAGACAGCAGAGAAAAAGACAAGTAGAATAAGATGTAACCGTTGGTTGAGCCCTGACCTCAAACGTTATCTTTTTAGGACAATGTTGCAGAGCCTTTAAAGCCTTTAAAGGTTTTATTGAGGGGGGGGAAGAGTTGTACTAGTGATAACAAGTCCAGTAACACCAACCTCTGCATGTTTGTTTTTTTGTCTCCAGGCTACAGCACCATGAGTCCACAGGAGGACAGCGAGAATCCACCCGGAAACAACGACCCGCTCTCGGCTGGCGTCGACGTCGGTAACCACGATGACGACCTCGACCTGGACACGCCTCCTCAGACGGCAGCGTTGCTCAGCCACAAGTTTCACCCCTACCGGCACACGCATACGCACCACCACCCGCTGCACACGCACACGCACCACCTGCAGGCCGCGGTCACCGTGCACAGTGTGGACGCGGAGTGCTGATCTTCAGCGCGGGCAGTCGCCCTCCTGCCGGGGATGGAACTTTTTTAAAATAAAGACTATTTTTAAAAGACGTTTGTGCTCGATTAGACGGCACACATTAGGTACTGTCAGGATGGACGGAGCCACAGCCGGACTCGAACCCGCAGGACCTCCACCATGAATGGATGTTTAGCTTCATATGGGTATTAGCCTCATGGTCTCATTGTGCCAGCATCTCCATCTCAGCCCCCCTCTCTTCAAACCCAGTCCAAAATCTGACAAGTGTACACACCTTTATACACTTAACCAGTAAAAATAACAAAATGGGATTTTTTTTATTTGTATTCTGAAGGAATTTTTTTGCATTCAGGACTCTGTGAGAGCACACGACAACCTTTGGGAGTGAACAAAAGAGCTGTTTGAGCCCAGTTATTGAGGAGAGGACGCAACTGGAACCTAAAAACCTTGAGGGAGGACGAATGTCTTCATTTCCATGTGGAGAGCCAGAGCAAACACTTAATAGGACCAGAGGATAATCGAATTAACAGAGAAATCTAGATGCTGATTGGACCCCTTTTGCCCCTGGGCTTCATCCCAGCCTCCATACAGGTTGTTTCTCCACCAAGCCCACTTGTGATGAGGGGTAGCAGGGGAACAGAGCACTCCTTATATTTGTGTAAAAGTACTGTTTTTCCTCACAGAGTGAGATCTAATGTGGGATTCGATTACAGCTTTCCTCTCCATGTGTTTGACACTCCACACCAGTTGTTTTGTTTGTTTTTGTTTTGTTTTTTCCTGAAAGTTTTGGAAGATATTTGGACATTTTCGTGAATGTCTGTGAACTTCAAAGTTTGGGGAAAATCTTCAGCAATTCACATAAATATAGGAAGAAACACTTTAAAGAAGAAAAAAAGATTATTTTTCTACTATTTATTAAAGAGGTAGATTTTTCGAGCAAGCAGCTGCCGCTAACACAAACAAGAAAGTAGTCAGGATAAATGATAAATACCGACCGCTTCCTGTAACTAATGCACCATATTTAGGGCTCATTATTTTCAGTTTTTGTTTCCCTAAAAATCTGTGACTGGTTGGGTTTATTTTGAATTTCAAGAATATCAGTAATACAACAGAGATTTATTTTATTTTTCATCACACCGAGGGACTGGTGCATAATCAGCAACTCATTTTCCTTCCTTTTTTCTCCTCACGTTATTCTCAATTAGAGATTTTTTTTGACTATATAGTGCAGTGAACAGTGTCTTCTTCGAGCAGGAGTCATTTTTGGACGAGCAGGGACCTACAAATCTGAGTCAAAATCAGATCTGCTCCTTTCAAAAAATAAAAAATAAAAAATCCAGGTATTTTTGGGTGAATATTGGTGATTAAAAAACGAAAACAATGAGCCTTAATCACACCCCGTGTCAGAGCAGTTAGAGTTAGAAGGGGTCTTTGACGTACAGCACATTTTTTCTTGGTGTTTGCACAGTTCTGAGGTCTTTGTGTTCTTGTGAGCTGCAGAACATCCTCAGTCTGGACATGGAGGCGGCCTCCCGGGGATGGAGGAGGGAAGAGAGAGAGAGAGAGAGAGAGAGACTAACACCAGCAAAACATTCCCAGCTTTAGACGCTGCTGGGGATTTGGTGTGTGAGGATAATTGGGGGACCCTCGCTGAGGTCCTGAGAGATTCACAGAGACTAAGTGCTGTCCGCTCTGTCTGCCTGAGTAGAAAAATCGGGACAGAATGCTGTTCTTTCTCCCCCAATTTTACCACAACTTGTTGCCTCTGAGGCCAAGCTGATACTGTATGTATGTTGAGGTTGTGTGCTGGATTTGGTGCAAAACAAGCTGAATTTCCAGTGATGCCCAAGATGGAGTCTCCCTCTCATCAAAGACAGTGAAAGAGGGAGAGATGCTGCTGTTGTTGTACAGAGGTTACACCCATCTGTCGGCTCCTCTGTGGTTAACCACTCAAAATGTCTTTTCTACAAAATGTCTCTGGTTTAAAGGGATCGTTTGGATTAATTTGAAGTGTGGTTGTGTGAGGTGCTGATCTGTAGTCGGTGTGTTACCCACAGTCGATGCCAGTCGACAGGCTCCCAGTTTGGAGAAGCAGACGGGAGCACCAGCAGGAAAGCTAAGCTATGTGCTGCTGTGGACAGGGTCAGCAGCAAAATGTGTTTTATCCCCTTAAAAAATCATGTCCACCTAAAAAGAAAAAAAAATCAGTTCAAGTGTACTTTATGTTTTTAATATTTTCACCACTTTACCTTGCCGTCAGACAGCCAGGAAACAGCCGTTTATAAGCCAAATATTGCTGTCTCATGCTCAACTGGGCTTTGTTTGTGTTATTAGGTGCTTAAGTATTTAAATAAAAATTAGCTCAGATTCACTCTAGTCTCACAATAACACAAACAGACTAACAAACCAAGGCAGCAGTAGAACAGCAACTTCTGTGTTCTGTGAGGTAAAAATGTCCTGAGAGTCTTGTTGAGAGACAGACGGTGATAACTGGCTGACATAACGATGGTTGTCTCGTTGGAGAAGAAGGCCGTCTGACAGCAAGGCAGCGTTCAACATTAATGTTTTTCTTACCCGACTGGGCAAGCGGGTCAGAAATCTACTTGCCCAGAGTCAGTTTTTTTACTTGCCCCTGTACATAGTGTTTTATTTATCAGCAGGTATCAAGTAACAACAAAGACCCGAGTTAATTGTCATGTTTAATTTGGGGCTGCGATGTCTGTCGTGTCAGAAATCTTGTTTTGTCTAAAATCCAAAGATAGTTTAATAAGATAATAAATGAAGAAAAGCAAGAAATCTGTAAAGGCTGAAAACAGAATTTTTCTGCCATTTCTGCATGAAAAATTACTTTAAGGATTATCAAAATAGTTTTAATAGTTTTAATTCTTTTTTTTTAACCACTGTTTAATTTTATAAATTTAGCTAACACTTAAACTGATGTTGGTTTTTTTGCATTTTGCTGCTGATCCTGTCGACAGCAGTTCATTGTTTGCTTCCGTGCTGGTGCTCCTGCCGCTTCTCCAAACTGGGGGCATGTTGACCACCATCAGCTGCAGGTAATACGCCTGACTATTCATGAATACTTCGTACAACCACACTTAAAATAAGCTGAAGTATCCCTTTAACTGTCATGCGTGTGTGTGTGTCTGAGTGTGTGTGTGAGAGAGTGTGAGGAAAGAATGATTATCCACCTGGAACATTTTCATTGAATGCATTATTGTATTTTTTTTTCAAGATAGTATTAGAGAATTATAGGTGAAAATTATTATGATCGAGAAATCCACTTATTTTTTATTCTGATGAAGAGTCACTCGAGCCGATCTGTGCTTCACGGGTTTGATTGTTCGACTGGTCAAATCACGTCGGTGTGGCATCCGGTTATTTCTGGGTGCAAAAAAAATGTTTATTGTTTTTCAGAGATCTCGTTATGAAGTGTAAATACAGAATCACAAATAGCTATTAATGTCCTGTACACTCCATATTTTTTTATGTTGGTAAGACATGATGTACGCTCAGATACTCGGGTTGATATTTCGAATTGTCTGTTCATGGTGTCTCACTATATTTCTGATGCCTTGGATGTTTGTTTTTTTTTAGATTTATTTTTCTTTAGGTCCATATTGGATGGAAGTCAGTACTTGGAAAAATTAATACACACTTTTATGTTTGAGAGACTTCTAGTTTTTTTTTTATTATGTGTCTTCAAAATGTTAAAGAAAGCTTATCTCTCCATGAACTAATTTAGATTTGCAAAAGAAAAAAAAAAACGGTACTACATGTTTTTTTCATGATGACCAAAACAACTCCACTGGGTTTACAGTCGTCTGCTGTGAACCATGTTACGGTCCTGTTGCTACTTAAGACTGTCAGCTACATTCATTTACAGTTATTTCAGTGCGTTTGTCACTTTAGTAGAATATTTACAACCAATGTGAGCTCATTAAACTTAAAGCTGCAAAAGTGCTAAATCATCCGACACCTCCGATAGAGCAGAGCAATTAAAACAGACTGCTAATATCTTAGTGCGCATTAATGTTAGACGATATTCAAAGCACTGCTGTTCCACTCGAGGCTCGGATTACATAAAGGTTCATCGTCACCGTGATGCCATCAAACCTTTAACTGTTGAAAGATTTATGTACCTGCAGTCATTTGTCTGTTTTTTCCCCACTTCACATGCTGCATATTTTCAATTCAGTTCTAGCAGTTTTGTAGCATTCAGGGCAAATTTTAGATCAAATGCAGTTCTAGCGAGTATATTTTGATGTGTGTGTGTGTGTGTGTGTGTTGGGGCAAATTCCCCCCGCCCCCCCCAAGTTGAGTTTGTTGTTAAAAGCTTTTTATTTTTTTTCTGGAGAACTTTTAAACAGTATTTACCAGCTGTTGTAAACAAGTGTGTGTGTGTGTGCGTGTGTGTGTGTGTGTGTGTGTGTGTGTGTGTACAGAACACTCTGAATCACATTAATTAATGTACTGAAGGAACATGTGTACATCACCCCCCTCATGTATCATATAAAGTTATCAAATTGAGATTTATTGCAATGTGAATGTGATAAAGTCCATTTTACACTTAAACAGTCTGTCTTCCTTTTGTGTTTCTGCACGACTTAACTTTTGTCTTTTTTTTAAAAATGTAAATCTACACTGAAGCGTGTCGCTCTGCAAACCGCTGCTGCACAGCTCACCGAGGGTTTAAACTTCCAGGTGAATGGAGTTTTAAAAAAGTTGAACTTTAATAGAGATCACCATGAACCGTTCACAGTTCACTGCTAACATTAAAATGTTTTTCCACAGTGGATAAAACCTGGTTCAAAATCCTTGTTTAATTTGCAAAGGCTTTTATAGAGGAAATTTGGGATATCTGTTTTTATATCACCATAAATCAGAAAATTCATTCATTCAACCTTTATTTTAATTCAGAAATACACTGAAGTATAGAGCTCATTTACAGTGACGCCAAGTAAACAATAAATACAAGCTTCTATAGACAAAGAAACACCAATAAAAAAACTTTAAGGATAAATAAAAACATGAATAAGACAGTTGGAAGGAAGAAATTGTGAAACTGTACGAACAGCCAAAAGAAAATCATAATTGTGGCATGTTTTTAGGTGTAGAATGTGATAAATCAGACCATGAATGACATTTAAATCCCTCTGCAAAAACCTTAATAATAAAACAGGATATTTTAGTGAATGATAGTCCTACTGAAGTGGATGTTTCAAAAAAAAAAAACAACCCTCAAGCTTACTTGACAACTTACATTAATGTTTTTATGCAAAAACATGCAAATGAGACATTATGAAATGCTACATTTTGATAAATTTAGGAGGAATTTACAGACAAATAGACCAAGTCTCCTAAAATCAGCACCTAAATGTCTATTTTGGATGTTTTTGCTTTAAAAGTGTACCGCTCTTCACCTCAGTGATGTCAGGTGTGGCTTCTCCTTCAAGTTTGAACCTACGACACAGATGATGCTTCATTCTTTATAAACCTTTTTCCACAGCAGACAGTTTGTTGTCACATTCATAGCAGGAAAAGCAACGCGTTAAATACTGAGGGATTCCTCCCCTTTTTCTGGTCCAGTTCCATGACTCTGCTGCATGTTAACTGCTGCTGCAATCAACAGGATTAGTTACACCTGTGCTTGACAAGTTCACACAAACTGCCATGAAAGAGAAATACAGACATCCGGTGTTGTTTCAGCCTCTAAAGATACAATCATTTAGTTATGTTTAGTTACTTTTTAAAACTTGGGGCACAAGAACTTCACAGCAACATGGAAAAAAAAACTAGAATTAGCTTAATCTGGTATGAAGTTGATATGATAAACAGTTTTCCATGTGCACTTGTTGGAAAGAGAGGCACGATTATGCGATTGGAGTCACGTCTCTGGACATTTGATGAATGTAAGTTCAATGTTTACTCCTTTTTTTTAGCTCTTAGTCTTGAGAAAGTCGTGAGAAGAAACATGTATATATCTTTATTTTCTCTTTAGCTTCTGAATTTGCGTTAGCTAAACGGTCAGATATGTTTACCAGCCGTGTCGTGTTTGCTGTTTGGTGCTGGGCAGTTTGTCTGGATATGTTATCAGTCAGTGGCCCCTCAGCTCTCCTTTACAGGAGCTCACCAAGATTAAAAGAGACTCAGAGTCTCTTTGTAGTCGTTCGGTCTCACTCTGTTATAGTTTTGTGTCCCTCTGTAGTTATTTTATATCTCGGATACTTCTGTGTCTCTTTTGTGTCCCTTTATGGCACTTTTGTGTCTCTGCGGTGCTTCTGTGTGTCTGACAGCTTGATGGTCATTTCGTGTCTCTGTAGTCGTATGACTGACTTTCACAAAGACATGTTAAGTC
>JAJHUR010107819.1:0-32290 GCA_027495735.1 Lutjanus campechanus | reverse complement strand
CTCTCTCTCTCTCTCTCTCGCTCTCCTGCTTTCTCCTGCTGTTTCCACTGTGGGTTTTTAGAGACCTGCTCTGTTTTTCATTACCAGTGGAAAAAATGGGGCGAAGAGTTAAAAAAAGTATCACCCATCTCCATTAATACACAAGTCCTAGTGGAAAATGAGTCCAAACCGCTAAAATAGGCCCCTTGGTTCCTTCAAAAAGCCTCCATGTATCTGCCAGCTACTCCTTTCCAGCAGCTGACATTTACCTTAGCGTGAACAACAATTTAAACATATGTTCACGCATCGAGACCCCCCCCCCTCACACACACGGCTGCAGATAAAAGCTCCACTGTGTTGTCAGCAGTGATGGAATGTAACTAAGTATATTTACTCAAGTACTGTGCTCAAGGAACTAGTACTTTAATTGAGTATTTTATGCAACTTTATACTTCTGCTCTACTACAATTCAGCAGGGAATATTGTACTTAAACTAAATAAAATATTTTTTTAAAAACTGGGATTTTCATTCATTCACATCTGTGTTTCTGACCACATGAAAAGTTGACTTTTTAGAGATACATGACTCCCACAGCACAACGCTAGAAACATGTGATGATCTTACAGAATATGATTCATCGCTTATTATTATCATTAAAACTAAAGTATATAAAGTAGTTAAAACTAACTCAGCCTTAATTATCTAGAGCTTTGTAATGCAACATGCACATTAATGCTGTAGTAATATCAATCTAAAAACATCATATATAATAGTAAAACACTGACAGAGAAAATATTCTGCAGAACGAGTACTTGTACTTTTTAAGTCGAATTTTATTTTTTATAATACTATTTTGTATTTTTATAACACTTCCATAATTTCACTTAAGTGAGGGTTTCAATGCAGTACTTAAATATAATACTACCACTGCTTTTTAGTCAGTGTCTGCATGTGGTCACTGTATTGAATTTAGGCTCCATGACATCCTGATATTCAGGGGATCACGGTAACCTTTTACTCACCTAATCAATTTCTGAAATCGGGGAACATGGTGACATCACTTCAACAAAGTTCGACAGGGGAACAAATTCAGATAAACCCATGAATGAGCACATCGGACATGTTGCCCAATATTAAGAGAGATGATGCCATTTTTTGTTTCCTGATTCAGATGCCTGAACTTTGCAAATTGGCCGATACCAAATACCGATGATGAACATGAACAAATACATACAGAGAATGATGTACAGGATGCTTCAAGGCTTTGTTTTCTCCTCCCAAATAGAATGGCTAACCTGGGGGTTTGTTTAAAACCTGCATGATCGTGCAACCACTTGTGTTTCTTGTCTGGTCTGGCTTCTTTTTTTTTTTAAAGCAAAGTTGCTATGTTGCCAGATCCTTCAATTAAACTAGAAGATCTCAGGAGGTTCGGAAGAATGTTGGTGCCAATCTGGACTACTGGGAGCAATGGCCAAAACTATGAAAATAGAGCTCAAACAAGAGTGATTTAATTTAGCTTGTAATTTTGACAATCGCACACACATGCACAGGCATTAGTGCATTTTGAGGAAACTTGGGAAGAGTTCAGCTTGGGCTTGACAATGTTCCTCTGTCCACATCTGGCTATAAACACCGTTCTGTGAGCCGACTCACACACGCTGTCCTCATCCTAACCCTGCCCTGCTTGCACATTGCCAATGACCACGAGTCACCAATGTCTGCAGGGGCAGAACACAAACAGAAGTAAAAAACACACACAGCCAAACGTGTACCGGGTGTGTGTCAATGCTGGAAACTTTGGGTTGAGGTCCGCCCATCTCTGGAGATTTTGTGCTCCGATAAAAAGACAGATTGTGAAAGAGAGAGGGAGAGAAAGAAAAGGAGGTGTTTGCTTTTCTGCTTTCCTGCTGCTGCCTAAAAATGGAAAATTACTGCATACGGTGCCCCAAATCTGCCCCCAACTTCGCTCTAAAACACACACATATAGAGACGCACGCACACACACAATCCCCCTCTAACTGCCCCTAGGCCTCTGCACAGGAAGTGGTTTGACTGAGTGAGATCTACATGATGACGCTATCGCCTCGTTCCTCTTTAGCTGTTGAAACGTGTTGTGCTCAGGGCATCCATATGAGTTTGTACATGTGACAGCCTATTCAGCTGTGTTCTCCCATTCAAAAGCTGGCACACAGCGGTGTTTATCACCTCCACAGGGACTTGTGCTGACGTAGTAAATTCATGCAACAATGTTTATGTCCATGCGACTGACTCCTAAATGACTCCTGTTGGAAATAAGGGCAGTAAACACCAGCCAAAACTCTGTCTGTCCTAGAAAATTCCACAGTGCAGTGTTACAAATGCCTGACTTCTGCTTCCTGAATCTAAAAAGCTGCAACTCCCCCCTCCTCCCTTTCTCTGTGCCCTTGATCACATGTTGCGGTCACCTGACCAGAAATAGGTGGAACCAAAGAGACAGCACATGTTATGGCCAGATGGTGAGCTCTAGCATGATGTAGGCTGGACACAAAGGCTATTTCCAGTTTGTAAAGAATTTTTAATGTCAGATTTGGCCGTTCAGTACGAAAATTTGTTCTTTGATTTTTTCAGTTCAACGGGCCACACTACATACCTATATGGACCTACATGACTATGTTTCACCAGTAAACTCCTGTTTTAATATCTTTCTTTGTCATCTGTGATGTGAAAACATCAGTTTTTAGTAAAAGTAAAAGTGTCCATCCTCCTATAGTTCAGTTTTAAATCCCAGAGCACCACAGAACATTTTTCCCCAAGTTACATCAGCTTTCTGGTGTCACCTGCCCTACATACACCGTGCTCCTACACGCAGTCAAATAAGGGTATATTTTGATCAAGCCAGGGTTGGTGTTTGTTGGAACAGTTTAAAGACGAATCGAGATGTTTTTGGTGAGTTTTATGTTGCTTCAGTCGAGTTTGAATGAAGCTGACAATGATGTTTAAGTAACAGTTTTGCAAAGGGAGTTTAGTTAGTTTGGTTTGAGAAATAAAACAGCTGTTTCTGGTGAAACAAAAAAATATCTTACTCTTTAAAAAAAAAAAGTCAGTCAGACACTTAGAATAACAATCTGAGCCTGCCAGTGGCAAAAAAACACGCGCAAGCAAACGTCATGTGCCCCACACGCTCTGCGGTGCACGGGGGTGAAATGGCTGACAGTGTGTCACCTGCACTCCATTTCTATCACTCTTCTCTGCTTCCATCACAGTAGTGTCTGTGGTGATTTTGACACTTAGTTTGTAAAATGAATAGTCTGCCATGCTGTTGCACTGTCCTACGTACAATAATGCAGCTAAAAAAGAAGAACAAACTTGCCAGCAAATACAAAGATATATTTAAGATTCCTCCTATCATTATTCATTGAAATGTTCTCCCTATAAATTTTTGTAAGCTTCTATCTGTTTTGTCCTTTTATTTTAAGGCACACTGACAGATAAAGGAAAAAAAGAACAATGACTACTCGACTGGGAGAAGCGTCTCTAACTGATGATTCAGGGACAGCCCTACTTTTATCTGCGGGCTGTCTGAGACCTGACCTCTAGACTTCCCATTCACTGCCTCTCCTTTCTTACCTTGAGTGAGTCGAAGCAAGCGATGACCCGTCCGTTGTCCACCTGACAGCTCTTGGCTGGATGAGCAAACTTGCACTCCTGGTCGGAGCGTGAGCAGGTGCCCCTCTGGAACTCCCGACATACCTCGAGCGTCAGCCACTTTGTGTCGCGGATGTGTGCCATGTTCACCGCCATGGCAACACGCTGGCAAAAGGTATTCCGAGTTGAAATCTGTTCAAGTGTAAGTAAAGTACCTCTAGTGTTTTAATCCACAACTTTAAGGTCTTTTTTTTTGTTGTTGTTGTCTATTTGTTGTTAAAGTCTGTGATACGTGTATTGAAATGAAACATTCAAAACAAAGTATTGATTGAGAGTGCTCCTTTTTCCAAAGTGAAATGTTGCAGGACGATGTTTCGCTGTGAATTATCCTGATCAATCACCCACAGAGTTCATATCCAGGAGACGACTTAGCCTTACAATTAAGTTGCCATCTGCAACATTCAGAAGCCAAGGTGGCAAACAGGCCAAACTGAGAGCCCTCTGGTTTGGTGCTGTGAAGCAGGCAACAAAGGTGATAGTCTGGGTGTAGCCTGCTACAGGAAGGTTAAGGACACTGAGGACCGAGTGGAGGCTTAGAGGGTCGAAGGCGAAGGTTAAAGGCAAGGTGGGTGAGATGCTGCGTGGGCCTGGTGGTGTGTTGGGCTGCTGTGGTAAGGCTGGTCAGCTGCAGCAGGGAGTGGGGGGGGGCGTCTGGTGAGGAGAGCTGAGGCTGGAGCCCGGCTGCGAGGGGTGGTTGGTGGTGGTGATGGTGGTGGTTGATGGACGAGCAGGTCAGAGCGTGGGCCGCGAGGAGGGAGTGGTCGCTGTCCTTGTACTCGTGTTACTGTGGCAGCAAGCGAGCGAGGCGGGGGGGAGGGAGGGTGGAGCTTCAGCTGTAAAAGCAGGTCAAAGCTGCAGCAGACATCAGGGAAGGCACTTCCTCTGGGGAGAGACAGAAAGAAAGGAGGGAGAGACAGAAGGAGAGATTAGTGATGATACACATCCAAAGAAAACTTTTATTTTCTCTTTCATTTATCTTTCACAGGAGGCTCTGACCTGCAGTATTCTGCTAAGCTATGCAGCTGTGGGAATAAAGAATATGTAAAAATGTCAGAAATGCAGGGGTGTCAGCTAAAACAAATAAAACTTTCACCCGCCCTGCGCTCTAAACACACATGGTCCGCACACACGCTCATCACGCCACACAAACACAAATGCACAAAGCAGCCATTCACAACTTTCCACCTCTTCTAGTGGACGCAGGAAAATCTGATCAAATCCTGTATCACTTACAGTCGAGAGCAGTAAAGGAGCCGGCCATTGCAAATGAGTTTAGAGGTGAAAGAGAGGAAGAGAGTGAAAGCGGAGGGGAAGTCGAGGCAGGGCATGAGGGAGAAGAGGTTAGTCATTTCCCTTCTTGCGAAGCGGTGTGAGAGCGGGGACCAATGAGAGCCAGCAGAGTTGCAGCAACATTCTGGGCTGAGCGCCAGGTGAGAGCAGGGGGAGGAGCAAAGAGAGGGCTGACCTGCCTGCTGCTAGACGGGCAGAGACAGAGGGAGACAGGCTGAACTGATCACTCTGCTCACTACTTCTACCTGATTTCTCGCAAACAGATGATACGTTTCGTTCAAACAAACACGAAAGCTCCTATAATATTCTCCACAGCGTTCCTACACCTTTTCCAAAGTCAAACTAAAGCATGATTCAAGCATTTTCAAGGTGCATTTTAAAGCACCTAACAGCTTTGGCAATATATGCTAAAAATTATTTGCCCTATTTCATGTCTTCATCACATTAAATCAGATGTCACTGTGATATAAACCACCAAAATTATGTTTTGTGATTGAATTCTACAGAAGGGTGACAAATTAAAGGAAAACACAACAAAGTTTGATGTTTCAAAATGTGTCTGTTGAGTAGACTTGGCTTCCTATATAAATATAAGTAAATAAGCATTCAAACAATTAATGACTAATAACATCTAATAACTTAAATGTCAACAAAAGCTAACAGATCACGCTGACTGTGGCCACAGCAAAGCGTTTTCATTTTGTGAGAAAGGCAAGAGCAATTAGGCTCTCTGACTTATTTTATTTCTTTATCTAAAAAAGCAAATTATTCAGTCAGATAAATGTTTATTATGACAGTAATGCAATTACAGTTACAAGCAGTTTCAAGCACTTTATCCAAAATCGAAGCACTTTTCAAACCTTGAAAACATTACATGAAAATTCATGTGTTTTCAAGGATCGGAACCCTGAGAACCCCGTCTCCATGAGCTCAAGCATTTCTAAATAAAAAAAGTACCATCATCATCTCACACAGATACAAACTCGCGATAACTTCTTGTTTATTATTTCACTCATAAATCAAACTCCCCATGCAGAGGAGATCATGGGCTGCACGGTGCTTTTTTTTAATGAGAATTTTGTGATGTTGCCAGTGCTTTCTATTTTAGGTGAATCCATTGTACGGGGTTTGCTCAGGGAATTTGAATGACTGGACTCCCAGGGGCCCGTTCTGCTCTTATCGCACAGGCAGGGTAACTCACCACGCCCTGTGTAGAGAAATTTCCCAGAACAGCATGTGCACCTTCAGCAATGCTACGAACCGCTGCTAACTTTACGGCACTGCAACACTGCAACGCGCTATATCAGGTCCCTGCAGCAGCACAGTGCAGCGCAGGTCATGATGACCCAGCAACATGGATATATGTTACAGAGAGAAAGAGAGAGTGGAAGGAGAGAGTAAAGCTTAGCTTCACCTTGGATGACCCCTACGATAGCAAAAGTAGCATTACAGCTACAAATGACCTTTGGAGTGCAAGCGTAATCATAACACAACAGCCCTACCCAACTGGCACACGCACATGAACACGAACACACACACAGGAACGCAGCAGATTATCTTCCATATCATGCACTTTAGAGGGGAGACTAAAATAAATGAATTTTCCAATAGAATACAAACAGAGAAGATATATTACCCCACTGCTCTGTATTTTTTAATGACAGATAATAGCTTTTTATTAAATGCTGGTATTTCTTAATGAGAAGCAGTAATGCTTTTTTGTCAGTTTTATGGTATTTTCATGCCAAAGAGCATTTTGCCTCAGAGCAGCTGGATTGAATGTTTTGGAATGAAACCAGTCCAACATTCGCCGTGCCGTTTTTTTGTTTACATTACTAAGGGCATGTTTCTATTCCCAAGCACTTGAAAATGTCAAGTCAGCCAAGTCTAATATTTCAGTGTAACCCTGTATGCCCTACGACCTGTGTTTTTAATATCATATAATGTTGATGTTGCATGTATTTATTGCTCCAGCTCAGTCGGACAGGGACACTTTCACTACCCAAATATACTTTGTAATAAGTTGAGTTCAGGTGAGCAAGGATCATCACGCTGAACTCAGGCTGGACATGAAGTAATTTGGTAGAATAGAGGCACCTATTTCAATTTGAAGGTGCCAGGGGCTCTCTTCAATCAAATGAGAGAATGTGATGACTTGATGCATGAAAAGCTGACGCCCCCTGCATTCTGTCTGGCTGTCTAATCTGTTTCTATGGTTTCTATTAGAGTCAGACGAGCACATATCTGCAAGGGGGAGACGATGTAGTATGGTGTAAGACAGTGCCAGAGTGATAATGAGGGCTCATTATGATCCATCATGTCTGGACATGGCCGTCCTTCCCCTATTGATTTCTTCATGTCTATGGTCTTTCTTGTCAGTATGCCACTCCCTCTATCTAATTCCACTTTAACTGTCGGTGCTCTTTCTATCCAAGGCACCCATTGCATGACTGTTTAATATGATCTGCTTCTGCTGCTCTAACCACAGAATTTCTACAGTTTTACCCAGTGAATCGTATTAGTGCTGCAACCATTAGATGATTAAGTGATTATTGTTATTATCATTATTAATCGCTTATGACTTTAATGCCGTATCATTGCATTATTAATTCTTTCAACAAGCTGTGGAATAATCTTTTATTATT
The DNA here is from genome assembly GCA_027495735.1 of Lutjanus campechanus. NCBI lineage: Eukaryota > Metazoa > Chordata > Actinopteri > Lutjaniformes > Lutjanidae > Lutjanus > Lutjanus campechanus. Next base: position 24,691 of record JAJHUR010107819.1, on the reverse strand, counting down.
ATTATCATGTACAATATTATGTTTAATAGTGCAATATCACATTGACTGTCGTGCAATATTACGTTTTATTTTTTCATTAATTTTATGTTATGTATGATATGATGTGGAATACTACCCTTTATTACTTTTCAATATCAGTGCCAGTATTACTTTCTGTGTCACTACTTTTCTGTTTTAATTTATTTTAGCTTACTTTTTTTTTAACTTAACTTGTGGTCTGTTGTTATTCTATTAGGAACTGTTTTTTTTAAAAACTCCTTTTACACTTATATTTTTATTTCACTTTGTTTCAAATAATTTTTATTGTATATCTTTGTAATTCTGGCAAGAATTACATCAATAAAATGTAGTTCTTAAAGTAATTATTAATGTAATTAATAAAGTTCTGTCTTATCTTAATCGATTGAAAGAAAATTACTTGGTGCTTTATTTTGGTAATCAATTAAGAGTTTCAGTTATTTTTCAAGCAAAAATGTCAAACATTTGCTCATTCCATTGAGACAGGCAGACGTCAAATTGTTATGAGCAGTTTTCACAATTTATTTACATTTTATAAACGATTGATCAAGTGGTTCCCAACTTTTTTTCTAAAGCTTGTGCAGGGTTATTATATTTATCTTGGGATGGCTTTTTGTGCAAATATTTCTTGACAAAAAGTTGTTTTGCAGTAGCTTATCTGAAAAAACTGAAATGACCCTTTTTCTGGCTCAGTGTCTTGCAAAAGATGTGCAAAAGAATAATCAAGTGAAAATGACCTTGAGAATCCTTAGTGCAGTGGCTCTTCTTTTTAGGTAACCACAGAAATATGCAGCAAAAAGAGTAGTAGGGAAGCCAACTGATAAAAAAGGATTCCAGTTCGTTTTTATTGAAATAAAGGTCAGTATGATAGCATCAGCAAACTCTTGTTTGTTTTAGTTCCCCTACATAAATCGTATTCATTCAATTTTGTTGAATGAATACTGCAGTGGCTGTGACAATAACTGGCAGATTAATAGATAATGAAAGGTATCGTTAGTTGCAGCCCAAGATCCTACTCTACTTTGGCTCTCTACTGTTCGTTTCACCCCCTCCTCCCACATCCATCCATGCCTCTGCCTTTGTGCCCTCAATGTGACTGTCTGGCCTGCGTTCTCTCCCAGCATCCTCAGCAGCACTCCCTCCTCAGACTCCAAGGTCTTGCGAGCTGGTGCAAGGTCGATCACGCTGGAGGAAGAGAAGATGGCGAGAGAGCCCAAGCGAAAGAACGGCCGTGTGCTTCCTATCACCCTTTCGGACACGTGGTAGAAACAGTAACATGGCTGCGAGAAGAGGAAGTGTGTCTTCATTATCAGGACATCACCATCAGCTCATGGTCATGTGACACAGGCAGCATATGCCTCAACAGCACAAACGGTTTCTGACATGAAAAGCAAGCCTGCCCGTCCTTAACTTTCTCTTGGTTATGAGTCACAAAACAAATCTGTTCTCAACGAGCAGTACGCTGTCGAAACCACTCATCATCTCTGCTGGAAGTGCAAACTATGCATAGAACTTGCCAACGACTGTGATGGATGGACATGTCATGAGAGTTTCTTGAACATAGAGAGGTGTTTTGTTATAAAGGCATGTCTTAACTGACCAAAAAGTTAGAGCAATCAAAGCAGCATGATTGTTGCTAACCAGGGCTGGTCTGCAAGTTGTCACTATGACTAACTGCTAGAGACAACAAGCAAGAGGGAGTGGTTCACAGTTATGATCGGGCTTCCTAAAAATTACTTACTTGCACTTGTTTAGCATTATTTAAATGGATATTTTGGACTATTTAAGGTGTGTTACTTACACTAGATGCTGGTCCGCACATCCCAAGTTTGGAGGAACAGAGAGGAGAACCGGTACCAGTACATGTACTGCTGTGTGAAAAAAGGACCACCATATCACTTTAAGTTTACCACTTCACCTCACCGTCCGACAGCTTTTTCTGATTGAAACCTGCCGTTACACAGGCCAAATGTTGCTCTATCCAAACCAACCAAACTCCATGGGTGCAATCAGTAATTTCACCTCACAGAACGTGGGAGTTGCTGGGCTACTGCTGCCTTAATTTGTTAGTTCGTTTGTGTTATTGTGTGACTTCTGTGTTTTCAAAGGATAGTTCAGATTCACTGAAGTCACACAATGACAAAAAACAACAGATCAACAACTCCTGTATTCTGCGAGGTAAAATGACTGATTTCATATCCTTCATATAAGTCCTAAAGAGTCTGGTTGGTTTGGAGAGAGAGAGAGTTTAATCAGAAAAGGCTGTCTGATGGCAAAGTAAAACGGTGAAAACATTCTAAATATAGTATACATGTAAACTGATATAGATTTTTTTGTAAGTGGACCTTTTTAAGTGGCTAAAATACCTTTGGTTGCTGACCCTTTCCAATACAATACATAGCTTAGCTTGTGCATAATATGGAGTTAGCTGGTGCAGTATGAATAGAGATGAATCTAAAGCAAATGCTACTTGATATACTGCAACTTCTGCCCTGGAAACCTAACTTAAGAAAATGGTAGCGTTTAGCCTGAGCTCTTATTTCCACTTTTGACTGCGGAGTAAGAGGCGTTCGTCTCTTTAGGTTTACTGCTGCTCAGTAAAAGGAGTTGTTTCAGCATATTGACAGAGGTGGACTCAGGGTGACAGTGTGCTGAAACAGGTCATCAGAGTGGAGGACACTGGAGGAAATGCAACACCCCAGGCCTCACTGCTGCTGCTGCTCCATGTGCTCAGAATATAGCATGTCAATATTGCCCTGACTGACCTTTTATGTACACACATACACACTAGTGCATATATGGACACGTGAGCGTGTTCTCTTCACTGTCTCCTGATGTGTTTCGTGCTGACACACACGACTGCTGCTCTGTCCACCACATCACGTACATCACTGAATAAACTGCATTTCTCTTGATGATGGGACCTTTCATGTTGGCTGCGAGTTTCTACCCGAAAAGTCTTCATAAAATGAGTTGAAGGGCAACAGCACATTGCATTAGAAGTTATTTGTTTATAATTTATGTAAGTGTGGTTTGTTATGAGTAGAAGTTACAAATAAAGAGATCATTTATGCTCAACAGGATGTAGCAAAAATAGAGTCAATTCTTTCTAATTTGAGTGCCACCATAGCTGGTTATTATCGACCTCCTTGTCGTCATCAGCATGAAGTCATCATCTCCTCTCAACTATTTAGTTTAACTGCCTTATTTGTCATCAGCTTGAATAACATGGTTCTGAAAGTGAGTCTTGGGCTCGGAACGCATTACAAACAATGCCTATTGATTCCAAACCTCTGAAGACAATTAGATCTCTTGTTTAGCATATATGGACAGAGCTATGCGCGCACACACACACACACACACAGACACACACACACACACACACACACAAACTGACAAGACACACAAATGCAAACGTATACAAACACATAAACCACTGTGTGTCCTGCTGGCACAGACTATTCTTAAGCTGTGGTGAATATCTGACTGTGTGCAACACTGCATCTTTGTGCGTGTATGTGTGTGTGTAAGGATGTGGTGAAGTCAACGGACAGTGAGGATAATGGCTGGCCTTATGGTTTAATGAGTGGCTCATTGGCTCACATTTATGTTGTCCATGTGCTGAGGCATAGTCAGGCTGATTTCCACATATACACAGACATGTGACAAAATGAAGAAAAACCTGAATAAAAACCATTTGAACATCGGTGAGAGATTCTGGATAGGCATATTAGATGTGTGGAGTTTAGAGACATGTAACATCGATGCCATGTTGCATTGCAGCTGTTCTGGCAGATAATGGTGGACCAACACCTTATTGAGACGCTGTTTATGTTGTATTTTTCCCCCTTTTATTTGCATACATTTGTATATACACAGGTAGGTACTGTCAGTTGTTATCCCTTGGGAAAAAAAGAAGATATATACACAGTAGTCCAATTAAAAATGGATAATTTTAATATAATTTTAACACATAATTGCAGTGACCTTCTTCAGTGTCTTTCCCAAACCCATCATGGCAGCTTTATGTAATTAAAATGAGCTGAAACTTAGCACAAACTGTCAAATCACATTAACTGATATGTTAAAATATTTCTCTTCTTTTATCAGAGATGAGAGGTAACAAAGTATGAATACTTTGTTACCGTACTCAAGCAGAGTTTTCAGGTATCTGCACTTTATCGAGTATTCATTTTTCTGAACTCATTTCAGGCTCATTGCTTTCGTTTTAATGCATTTGAGGGGGATTATTGATTAATTTTTAATTCGCATCATTGTGAGCCAGCTTCCCTACATGGAGATTGATTTGAATCTAAATGGATGGGACAATAACAGATAGAAAAGACGATACCTTGGTGTATCCATCAGTGCATATCACTGACGACAGACGTAACAAGACGAAAAACGACGTAACAAGAGAAAACAGAAAAGAGAAGGAGACTTGACCATGGAGAAAACGTGAGGTTCAGTTAGCTTTGCGCAGAAACAGTTAATAGAAATGTCCTTCAGAGGGCTACTTTTTTCTTTTATACTTTAAGTTGAATCAGTACTTCTACTTTAGCAAAGAATGTCTTCAATTTTGCCACCTCTTTTTTTGAAACATTTACATACGGCACAGAATATTTTTCATTCCTGTGCATACACCAGTGTTTAATCATGTATGCCAATACCACGAGGTGGACACATCACACATTTAGCGTCTTTATCAGTATATTACATGCAAACATACTTTGCCAGTGACCAATTTTATCTTCTGGACTACTTATCTGAGTAATTTTCATTTAGTCATTTATTTTCACAGCAGACGGGCCATGCACTCACACTCACTGGCTTGCGTTAAGGCCTGCTGCTTCTAACATACCGAGGCAAACAGAGCCAGCACACGCAGTCACAGTGATAGAAACAAAGGTCAGGTAGTGAGGCGGCTAGAAGGAGACTGTGAGTGAGAGAGTGAGACTACTGGGGCAGGAGTATGTTATTAAATGTTATGGCCGTCTGTCTCTGCTCCAGAGATCGGGAGGTTTAGGATGTCAAGGCTGTAAGCAGGAGCCGATGCAACTGGGGTGAAGAAAAACAAGGACAGGCCCGTGTAGACGCGTGTACCTCTGGACAGAACAATAAAGAAATAACCAGACACTTATTACTGGCTCCACGAACAGCAGTTTTGACATGCTACTCGCACTGCTTATTAAAATTGTTGTGAGTTCAGATACAGGTTGACGCTGGCTTTGTTACCTCTACAATGTAATATCTGGTAAACAATTATTACTGGCTACCTGAAAAGAACAGATATAGGTAAATATTGGGGCAGGTTAAAGGAGCAATATGTAACAACTGCACATCTAAAAATGAGTCCAGATAGTGTATTGGAGCCATACACAGTATTTTATATTGGTTGAAATGGTTGAGATCCTATTTGATGTACAGTCAATGGTTGAAGTGAGCTGTTTCCCCCCGCCTCCTCCTCCCCAGACTCGAGGAGGCTCAGGCAGGCTGCAGGAACACTGCAGGAGTGCAACATTATAATTTGACAATAACAAGCGATGAGTCCTACACTGTAAGCTTGTCAGCTGTTTATAAGATCTGTCAATGTAAAGCTAAGCCCATTATGCTGAAAACAAAAGCCCACTGCTCTGAAAATACACAATTTGGTTGAAATTCAGTGACTACCTGCCCTCTGCCTGCCAGACTGTTAACATTTTGATCAATTTAACCGTTATATCTACTCCTTTTAAAAGATTATTAATATTTCTTAGGACTCAGAAACAGACACTAACTCATTCGGCAAACATCTGGCATTAATTTGAACTCTGTCATTCTGCCATTCAGGCCTGTATTGCACATTTCAAAGGAGGACACTGCAGCTGTAGCGTTGTTGTCAGAGTAGCAAGTATTTGAACTTAACATGTTTACTTAATCTCTGATGATAGATCACGTAAATGTTATATTTATTAAAATACATATTTTAGACATTTGTCTTCTAAAGACTCAGGGGTGTCTCTGACAGTGGTTGAAGTCTGTTTTAGCTTGACTTTGAATTACATTAAGTGGAAGGTGTCTCAGCCAAAGCTGTGTCAAACTGTTCCTCAGAGGGGTTGAAATGTGGTCACAACACAGTAGGAACATACAGAGAACCCCTCGTGTAATAAAGGCTTAACCTGTCAGCGCAGATTCAGCCATGCACATAATCCTGTCTGTAGGGCAGATCCAAGATCATAGGGAACTCACGTAAATGAAGAGCAATTTGCACCTGAGTTCTCACACACTGACAACAATATGTAGAAGGAGCCATATTATCTTTGACATTGTTAGGCACAGTATTCACATTGAGGACAACAGCAGGCTCCTCAGACTTCTGCAAGGCAGAAATTGACAGTCTACCTGCAGCAGAGCCACCGTGGGGGATTTGACAAAGTCTCAACAATGCAATCTGCCACACATCTGGCTACGTTGCACATGCTTGCATGTGTGTACATACTTGTGTGTGTGCTACTGTCTGAGCCACCCTGAATCCCTCTAAGTCACAACAACAACATTCCTCATCATCGCCCCAACCACGAACGCACCACCAAGAGGAAACCCAGAGAGGCGAGGAGGGTGGGGGGCAGAGGTGGTGAGGAGAGGGACAAAGAAGGGATAGGAGTTTAAAGCTCTGAAGATCCACTGGCTTTCATACACCACATGTATTTTACCAGAATCATGCCGTGCTGTTATTCAGACAGTTTTCAGACAAATATAAAATTACTGTATTTGAACTGGACAAATAGCTAGATATTATCGCACGTACTTTAAGATAACACTTTCAGTCCGTTTACCTTAGCATGATCCACACAGACAAACTTAAACTCCTGAGAGAAAGCAAAACACTACAGGGAAATCTCACATTATCTCCCCAAAGCCTTAATAAAGCGAGAAACTACTTACTTTCACTCCAGTTTAAACATCGACAAGTTAAATCCCTCCATTTACTGGCTCTCCTTCTCCCTTCTTGCCCCTCTTTCGTTCTCTCTTCAACTTTCTTCCTCTCTCTCAGTTACTCCCCCTCTGTCAGACGCATGAAAACACTCACTTAGTCACACATACACACACACACTCCCACAGACAGAGTCACCCTCTCACACACTCTTCTCCTCCCGCGACCCGGAATGCTTGGCAAGATCCAACTGTACTGAAATACTGTGCTCGCCATATAAGGTAGCAGCGGCTTCACATGTCACACATAATTTACATGCAGCGGGGCGGGAGTTTGCCTTACACAGCTCACACACGCGTAGAAACACACATACATACACACATGCAAAGCCATGCTTCCCCCTTTAGGCTGACGCAGCAAGGGAGAGAATCAGATTTTACCCTTCTCCTTGTTAACCAAGCCCTGCAGGATAACTCCCAACATGTCCAACGTTGAGTCAGACGGAGGGAATGAAAGCTGAGTGGGCGATCTATTGATCCTCTCCACTGCTTCCTGGAACAACCACGGCCCTCCAAACACACACACACACACACACACACACACACACCAGCAAATTTTCTTGCTAACTAGCGCTACCCTCAGGAAGTAGCTATTGTGTGACTGTCTGCTTTGAGCCAAGAATGTGTCTTACTGTGTGTGTCTTACTGTGTGGACGTGCCTGTATCTATAAAACAAGCTGTAACAAATAGATGTTAACCCTGTGGCCCACATACTAAACACATACAAACACACACACTCAGGCAAACAATCCCCATATCTCTACCTGTGCTCCACTGCACAGACACTCACTTTGAAAAGTAAAGACTGCAGCACACACAGGAGGAAAGATCTAGATAAACCAATGAGACAAGAAGGAGGAGGAGGGCTATGAACCAAGCTCTTACCTCTCACATTGCTCTCCAGTTTTGAGTGTGTGTGTGCAGCTTCCGCCTGTCGATTGACTCTGTGTTTATGCGTGTGTTCAGACAGGCCGCGACAGCAGACCCCCAGGCACCGGCTGGACCATTCTCAGGCAGGCAGGCAGAGCGCAGCAAGGCAGAGCGACTGGCAGAAGAGGAGGCAAGCGAGTGAGCGAGTGAATCAGCAGCGAATGAGTGGAGGAGCTGAGCGGAGCCGAGCACCGGAGTGAGAGAGAGAGGAGGAGGAGTGTTTGTCTGTGTGATCGTGTGTCTGTGTGTGTGCGCGTTGCAGCGTTGTGCGCTAGTGTCTCCCCTCCCCTGCCTCTTGAAGTGGCTGAGCCGGGCTGTGCTGCTGCTGAGCTGTGCTGCTGCTGAGACGGGCTGGGCTGTGTCTCTACTGACTACCCCAGCCTCTGGATCGTCTGTCTGCTGCCCGAGGAAAAGTGGTGCTCGCTGGGTGGCAGTAGCAACAGCTGTGGAGGAGGAGGAGGAGGAGGAAGAAGAAGAGGAGGAGGAGGGAGCCCTAACTGCACTGGGCATACAGATCCTGCAGTCCCCTCTCCCTCCCCTCTCTTCCTCACTGAAGGGTGGCCACGCCCCCCCTCCCCTAAAACAACACCAGGAAGTGCTGGTTCAGTTACAGCAGCACTGCCCTTGCCTGTCCAGTGAAGCTGAGGAAAGGAAGGAGAGAGGGAAGAGGAAGGGAAGAAGGAAACATTGAGAAAACACAGCATGAAGATAAAGAAGGAGAAAAGAAGGGAAATAAGTAACAGGAAGAAGTTAGAAACAAGGAAAGGTCATGCAGAGTGACAAAGGGTATCAGAAGTAAAAGCTGGGATAGTCATATTAAAGGGGTAGTTCCGGTTGTTTGATGTGGGGCTGTATGGGGCTTGTCAACAGTCAATGTATTACCTACAGTAGATGGTGGCTGACACGTCCTCAGTTAGGTGAAGCAGAGAGGGGCACCAGCATGGAAGCTAAGCAATGAACTGCTGTGGTCAGGGTCAGGAGCGAAATGTATTTTAGCCACTTAAAAAAGGTCCACCTAAAAAATCATTAAGGGATTTAATGAGGTAAGGATGAATAAGGAGAAAAACAGCAGTTGGAAAGAATGAATAGATGAAGGGGTGTGGAAGGAAGAATTATGCAAAAAAAAAAAAAAAAGGGACTTTGCGACAGATCAGGTCTGGCTTCTGTCTGGATCTCTTTCTCTCTCTTTCATACTGCCTCTCTGCTGTGGCATGCAACCCCCCCCCAAACTCAGCTCAGCCTCACCCTCACAGCTCATGCCCACACTATAAAAGCAGGGCATACTGAAAGTGCACTAAATCAAACTGGACTACCCTAGTAAGTGGTTATACATTCAGAGTAACACAGAGCGTGTTAATACACTGGAAACGCTTGCTCAAAAAGATGCCAGCCAGAGCAGTTTGGTTGCAGGTCAGCAGCACATAATAAAAAACGGCTAACTGAGACAACACTGAGGCAACTGCTGCTGCCAACTCCCCTGTATTGTTGTTGACTCAAGGCTTCTGCCACCACAACCCCTCGCATCCAGGGGGAAGTCGGAGAGGCGAAAGGAGGCTCCAAGAATTTGATTTGGACCTGATGCTGCAATATCCGGTAGCCATGGAGATAGTGGCCTTGGCATCTGCAGGAATCTTTACAGATTTTGAGGCATGCGCTGACGCCAAGTTTTTCTGACTGATCCCGCATATTGTCTGTGACTCACTTGATTGTGCTCATGGAGAAAGTACATTCATAACGCTGCCTGTTTGGAATATTGAAAATAGCTTTGGAACGTAAAGCAAATTCTACACACTGCAGCTGAATGTGGTTTGACTGCACACCTGCACCAATATTCATAGGGAGAAGTGAGAACCCTTTCGTTCTTTGGTCTATTTGCATATACATGTATAATACTGTCCCACTGGTTCTCCTATGTAAAATTGCATGCCTGTCTTTCTGCTTCACCCCCTCCTCTGCTCCCTGGACCAGTTTCTACTGCTGCACGGCTCTGTTTGATACAAAGCTGGTGATAAGTCATCTCTAATTTACACAGCAGGCCCTTAAACCCCGGGTGACAATCTGTGGTAGAGCCCTAGCTGCAGTGCTAACCCTTTACCTAGCCAATATTCTGGTGCAATGTGCCAATGTGTTCGGAGACAACAAAACACATGTATGCTGCAGATGTAGTAGTATTTTTCTAAGATGATTGTGTTTTGATAGACAGTGCCATTATTAGCTACAACGGCAAAGTGCATGCCTTGATCTATTTCCAACCATCATTCATTAGTGATGGAAGGAGATCTATTTCCAACCATGGAAACAGCCCTGCTGGAACACATACAGTATGTCTTTCAGATTAGCCGAGCAATCTGTTTGACTGCTGATCAATGGAAGCAGCGGGTCACTCTACCCTCCAAACAGAGTTTTTCTTGACCCATAATGAAGAAACACGGTGATTGATGTTGCTCTGGCTCAATAGAGACACATTAGCAACGCCTCCAAAGATCTGGTCTCACTGCGAAACTCAGACACTGACGTGGAATTTCCCCTCTTCTGCTGCAGCTGAGTGCATGCCAGTGCTTCTGCTCCTTTCTGTCTCTGCTGCGTCTTTCTTTAACTCCTCTGCCCTGCTGGGCCATAATTTCTTACTCATTATCATTCTTCATATATGGATCTGTCTTTTCATCACTTTCTCTCACTTGTATGATTACATCTTAATTCCCCTAAATTTGCCCCCATACAACCACAACCACTTGTCTATTTGTCACAACCCGCAGATGCATATTCCCTGAGACCAATTAGAGGTGGAGCCAAGTTTTGCAGTTACCAGATGGTTTGCTCATTCAGTTCTACAACGCAAGTTTTATTCTGCATATAATCTGATCAAATGTACAACAGGGAGCGTATTTCAGAACGTTCCTGTCTTAAGTTAAGATAGGATTTTTCTCAATTTAGTGTTACAGAAGCAAATCCTAACTAACTTTAGGAATCCTGTATTATCTTACTTCATCCTGTCTTATCTCAGGTTAGGAAATTGTAAATACTAAATCCAATAACGCTGATCAATTTTTATGTCTGTTACCTGGCAACTGACACTACTCTCTCATCTCACAGACCAAAACAACTTTGTAACTGTTGTTTTTTTTTTAATCACTGAAACATAATGAAACAATAAAAATATAGAGCAAAAAGACAATAATGGGCACTTCAAGACAGATTAGTTACAGGTGTTGCAACAATATTGTTTTGAGGAAATTTACAACAATGCTAACTTGGGAGATAAAGGAAAGAGAGTGGCCAAAGATAGCAGGCGCAGTCTCCGTTGTGTAAAACCAATAAAAAGCAGTCATATAGATTAAACAAGTTAGCTAACACAATCGTAAGCAACTTAGCTAATACTACTGCTAGCTACTGTTAGCCATGACTGTCATTAGCTAGTGTTAGCTAACACTGCCTTTAGCTACTGTTATCAAGCACTATTGTTAGCTACTGTTAGCTAGTTAGTAAGTTAGCTACTACTACAGGTGGAAAAGTGAGGGTTAGGACAGTTGCGCATTTTCTATCTATCTTTTTGGACGCACTGTTCAGTGTGTATCACGTCACTTCCTGAGAGCCTCATTGCCAGTTGGAGATGTGTAACATTGGTGCTTTCTTACATTTAAACTGAAGCGGTATTGAAGTTACACAGAGCTGCCTTGGTGACTGCCTGTCTTTGTCTGTTCTGTTGTTGCTGTTGTTGTCACCACTGCATTGCATTGTGGGATATTTATGCTGGTATAGTGTCCGGTGTTTGCAACTATTGAACCAATTGGTTTGATAGGGTATAAGGTTTCAGACATACTAAAAATTCCCACACACTGTACTAAATAGCATGTTACTATGGAAATTCAAAATTTCTAGGAACCGTTCATCTGCGATGGCTATTTGTCCTAAATCTGGTCTTAACCCTTATTACTACACTTACCAAACAGTTAAGATAGGCTCTGCAAGTTAGGAAGTATCTGTAATACGGCTTCAGGACCCTATTTCTCCTTCTCTAATTTGTATTTCTTTAAGTGAAGTGAAATTTGCCAGACATTTTAACTTCCTGCTCCACATTGCCCCACAGATAAGAGGATGGTGTGACCGATGTTCTCTCTAGGAGATCAATGAGGCTGTGGCGTTGTTTAAGTACGAGCAAAGAGCAACAGGAATCAACATACTTGGGGTGAGCAAACTGTTCACACACATACTAATGTTAACCAACTGAAAACAGGAAGAGGTGTGTGACTGCGGTGCACTTAAAGGGGAATACCACGGATTTTACACATCAAGATTAGTGAACCAGTCATGCAACACAGCCTGTGAAAACAGTTGTATAATGTCATCTGTGGCCCTGGAGAGAGCTTTGTCAAGACTGAAAAAATAATCCTAATAATGTCATCATCATGTTGCATTATGGGAATAATAGGATTCTCTGATGTATTTTTTTAAAATCAGTCTTTTTCAAGTCCTACAAATGTATGAAAATGAAATACTAAATTGCTAAAGGGCAGACTAAAAAGTAGCTTTACAAGGAAACAGAATATTCTACAAACTCTCTCACACTCTAATCGTCACATAAACCCGAAGCAAACACAGTCTGGCATGGGTGACCCCTGTGCCTCTGTCATACCATCAAATCCTAACCCTTCACCTCAGTCCACCCTTTTCCCTCCCTCCTCCCTGATGAACGCAACTTTCCACCTTACGCTTCCCTATCATCTCAGCGCTCTGCTATTTCCCAGCCCTCTGTAAATGACACTGGCTGGCTGATGTGAACTCTCACTCCGCTGAGGAAATGTCCCAGAGCTTTTGTGTGCCAAACTCTGACGGCTCATCTATCACTAAGGCCGCAAATACACATTACACTCCCATTACAGACCATCACAGCAACAACTGCAACAGTACACAGTCTTGCAGAAAGGCCCACAGCAGGGAGCTGCGTTCAATGTTTCTCAATAGCTTATTTTAGAGGCTGCAGAATGAGAAACAAAATATTGCTTTGAGGTAATTTCTACACTTAAAACAACTTCTGCGTCATGATTTACTTAAGAATATTTGGGGTACTCCAAACAAAGATGTTATAAATATGCTAAGCATTGCTAAAAATGTGCATGAAAGTGGGACAAGTTGTAAATGTGTGTATGCTGACAAATACTCCCTCTCTAGTGTGAATTTGCACTCACGTTTCCCTGCTGCATATTTTGTGGTTTTTCTCTTAACTTCTTTCCACTTTGACGCAGTGAGGGGAAGCAGGTGCAATTCAAGCTGTCAGGTTTGAAATATAGAGAGAGGAAATAGCACACTGTCTTGTCCCCATCTGACACCGATGTGTGTGTGCGTGTCTGTGTATATGCACCATTCAGGCTTGAAGCTTATCTTGGAGATAAAAATGAAAACGAATGGAAACACCCTTTGCAAAGAGGCCTTTCACTTGAACTTTGAGGGGGGTTTTTTTGTTGAAATGTAGCCGACAGATACACTGCTGCAAATATGAAATCAACTCTCATTACATCTCGAACTTTTTATAAATACTTCACGAAGAAGTAGAAGTAGAAGTAGAAGTAGAAGATGAAGTTGTACAAAGAGAGAAATGCTGCAAATGCTGGCAACTTTCTGTCTGTGCAAAGTATCAGAGAAACTTTTGTTTGTTGAAAAGAGGGAATTACCACCCTAAACCTCAAACAATTATTAAAACCTTGTAAAACAAATCAATAGGAATCACTGTATAATACAAAAAGTCATATAAAGTTATCAACAGACATTAATCCTACCGATAGTTATTTTATAGCCAGTGAGCTTACCTGCGTGTCTGTCTATCGCTGACGAGCCACTGGGACAGACAAAGTCACTTCAACGCAGGTCACACTGACGCAATGCATTGTGGGACAAACTAACATCTTCATGTCTCTCTTCCTCTTCTTCTCTCACTCTCATCTCTCTCACTCTCATAATAGCACCTTCTGCTTGGCAACGGCCATACCACAAATGTGGTCAGGTTTACAGCGAACCATCACTGCGCAACATCAAGTCTCCATGACAACCACTCCTTATCTAATTTGCATCTTCTGCTTGCATTATCTACTGATGCCAAATATGGTCACCTTGTCATTTTCCCCGCCTCTCTCTGCAACCCCTTTTCATAACTTCCTCTTTCCCTCCATTTTCACAACGGTGTGTATGGTCTTTGTGTCTGATGTACAGTATATGCGCACACAGACGCGTACGCCTGCCTGCAGCCTGCGAGTGTGTGAAAAGAGGAAGTGCCTGTGACATTAGAGCAGTTTGCAGCCTGAGAGATAAGCAGTGAAACTGCTTTTTAAATCAGGAAGTGGGGTGTTGTAAAGGCTGCTGTTGGGAGAATTAAAAAGAGAAGGGCGAGTTGCAGTATGTTATCGCAATCCTCCCATGGCAGGTACATCACAGTCGCAGGATTTCACTTACCCCCTCAGTTCTTCTTCGGTGAGGTTGGTGCGGGCATTCGGCCTCCTCCTCCTCTTCCTCCCCCAAGGACTGTGTCTATCAAACTATCGCTGGAATGTTGAACCAGGCCCCAGGAGCCCACACACACAGCAACACTCAGCAGCACTCAGCACCTGTCTCCGACTGCCAGCGCAGAGAAAGAGACACGGTCAATCACACTGGACAGCACAGCAAAGGGGAAACAGTGGAGGAGAGTGGGAGGCAGACAAGCATTTTATCAGCAGAAAAAAAACATACTGAGCAGGTTGCATGTTGTGTACAACACATTACATGATATTTAAAACGCTTAATTTGTTAAAGGTAACATATCACTATTAAATTAACTACGAAATCTTAACATATTTATAGGGTACTCGATACCTTTAAGGTATTGACCAAAATAATGCAGTACTAAGTAGTATTATAACCCTTTTTGTACCCACACCTGGAAGAAAATGACTATTTGTATGGTTTTGCTTGTTATTCAGTTTATTGCATTGTGTGATTGGCCCACTACCAGATCAGCTACAACCCATAGAGTTTGTGGTTTGGTGAGGTTGAACATGGTGAGTTTGACAGAGTTGGTAGCTCAGCGTGCCAAGATGCCACCAAAACGTTGAAATTCTGGGTAGACAACATGCCTGTGGCGTCAAAAACAAATGCATAAAATGTGGAAGGATCAGGGATGCTTCCACTCACATAATGTTTAACAAATAAATTAGAAGTATCAGATTAAGTGCTCTACTGGTATCAGTGCCATGTTATACGTTGTAAGTTGCAGCCTCAAGTATTATGGCCTTTTTCAAATATGAGGAGACATATTTCACACATTTTGCATGCTGCTTCAAACATGCTATTATCACACTGAGTATTTGAAGCTATTAATGCTAATACACTGGACATAAAAAGGTTTTCAGAGCAAACTAAGATGAAGTGATCTTCCCAGTTAAAAATGTTTATTTCTGCCATTTTGGTGACTTTTTATGCATAAATAAAAATGTAGGTAAAATGGTGGCTCTTCACCATTTTGCATCATTTCACAACTAAATTTGAAGTTGACTATCTATACGCATAAACCTATGTAGTTTTATAGCTGAAGGGAATCGCTGCTGAAATTTTGGCAGACCTCTTCCCACTCTCTACCATTAAGGGATTTCATACAGTAGTCATATGCAACCAAGGGGTGCAACCTAACATGAGTCAGAGGGTTTACAAGATGATTAAAACGATCTAAATTTCTTTTTGTTCATGAATACTGGATATTTATACCCCTTCCGGTCTCTCAATATCCCTAAGAGGAAACAATCTGAGGAAGCTATTTATATTTAGTTGATCAGCTCATGACTTATGTCCACACTGAGGCCATAGCCTGTAATGTGGGGTCACAAGTAGATGCTTGCAGCATGAACTTCTTTGGACAGGGTAAGCAGCAAAAGGTATTTTAGCCCTGTAAAAAATGAATATTAGCTTAAGTGTACGCTATATTTAGAATATTTCCACTGTTTTACCTTCAGCTTCTTCCAACAGGAAACTGTCATTATAAAAGCCAAATATCATTCTGTCCAAAGCCAGAAAACGGTGTTTGTTGGTCTACTGCTGCCTTGAATACTTGAATACTCTTGTGTTATTGTGTGATTTTGTGTGTTTTAAAGGGTGAGTTTGTATTCACCAAAGTCACACAATAAGACAAACAAACCAGCCGATCAAGTCAGCAGTAGACCAGCAACTCCGGTGTTCTGCATGATAAAATTTTTGTCAAAGGAGTCTGGAGTTATATTTGTCTTATACAACTGTGGCAAAGGCTGTCTTGCAGCAAGGCAAAACTGAGAAAATATTCTAAATATAGCATACACTGAAACTGATGTTTTTAAGTCTGCATTTTTTTTGGTTGGTTAAAATATATTTTAACTTCCTACACTGGTGCACACGCTCCTTCTCCTAACTGGGGGCGTGCTGACAGCTATCTACTATAGTTAATACACTGAATATGGACAAGTACCTCATAAAACCCCACTTCAAAAAATCTCTTTAAGAGATCATAAGCCAAAATGATTAAGACCCCCTGCCACATAGAAATATAGCAACCAACCAACAGAACATATTAGATTGTTTATTTATTGTAATAATCCTATCACAAGATTAATCTGGTAACGATTTATTAATGTTAAAATGTTAATCACAGAACCTTCAATATTATTCATGCTTCTTTTCCACTTATTCATAATATTATCAAGAGATACAACCTCTCATCTCGAGCTTTCTAGACATATCATCTCTCCATCTGACACTTTAACTTACCCAGGCAGCGTCTGGAGAAGCTCTGAGGAAGCATCAGAGGCCCTGAGCACCAGACGGCCTCCCCTCCTCTGGGTTGCAGGGCTGCTGGGACTCGGGGGATTGGAAGTCAATGAAACCAGGCCTAATTTAGCCTCCGCCGCTCCATGAGCTGCCAGGAATCAGAGTGAGACTCCTTCCCTTTTTAGGGCTCTCTGGACACTGCAGTCTCCAAGTGGCACTACTGCATTCCTCTCTACACTAAGGAGCCGCAGACGGTGAGAAAGAAAGAGAGGTGACAGTCAAACTTTGTTATAATAATTACTATCTAGGTCTAAATGTCATAACCATGCACAGCAGGAACTATGAGAATATTTTAACAATGCTCTTACTTATTGAAATTACTCCCACCCTGAGCTTATTAAACTGCCAGATTGGACACTTTTACAACCATCGTATCTTCACACTACTTTCAGTAGATACATGGACAGCTTGGTCCTGTAAATGACTGAGACACATTGCCCACTGTCACAACAGCTCGCCATAAAATCACACCAGTAATTAGGTGTGAAAAGAGGACTAATCAGAGAGTCTATACTTACACTATCCACTGTGCCAGACCCTGACACTGTGTCATGTAATCTTTAATAACCCCAGACTGCAATGAAACTAGATGCTGCCGGCCGGCATAGATGTGCATTTTCTCTGCATCGTGATCAGGTTGATTTTCATGTAACAGGGAGAGAGAGAGAGAGTAGGCACTCAACTTCCACTTACATAAGATACATAGTATTTGATGGCAGACTCAGTCTGCCAGACGGGTAGGGGCAAAAAAAAAAAGAAAAAAGAAAAGGGTACCAGCTGTATGCAGAGGGGCATCAGCGTGCTGAAAGTCGTGATGAACTTCATCATGTTTAACCACTGGAAGGGCACCTTAGAGGGCACTTTATCATCTTTTGTCTATTGGAAGGGCACCCTAGAGGGCACTTTATCATGTTTGTCCACTGGTAGGGCCCTCCAGAGGCACTATACCACATTTTCTTCACCCAAAGGTCACCCTAAAGGGCACTTCATGATTTTTTTTATCCACAGAAAGGGCACCCTTGAGGGCACTTTTATATGTTTTGTCCACTATATAAGGCACTCTATAGAGCACTTTATCATGTTTTGTCGGCCGGAAGGACACTTCAGAGCGTTCTTATCACATTGTCTTGGACACTGGGGCACTCTAGAGGGCATTTATCATGTTTTATCTACAAAACATGTAACTGCAGAATATGATTTATCATGAAAACTCAGTCATTTGTTAAAACAAAGGTTAAAACAGCAAAATAAAATTCAACATGTTGCTGTGTTTTCTTTAAACCCTAAAAAGTAGAGAGAAACAGGCCAAGGCGGCTGTACTCATGAAAATGATAGACACGTCACTATTTATTAACCGTGGCAGCTCATGTATTCAAAATAAATGGATTAGATGAGGATTACTCATTGAGCCTCTCCTCCCGCCCCATCCTTGTGTTTTCTACTTGTGATATGACTACACATGTATTATTGAAGACAGTGATCACATAAGCCATGGTATGGAACACACAATAGGATTATCTTTGGTGGAGAGATGAAGTCTCATCTTCACCTCCCACCTCCTATAGGGAGCACACAAATACATGGCTGGCGTTTTACTGCAAGTGTGCGGAATAACGATTCAAACTGACATAATCCCATTAGTCTATTCAAGGTCCCTGTCTGACCACCACGCATAATGAGGAGATAAAGGCTACTAGGGCAATATCCATTAGTAACTATTTTTATAAAGAGAATTATTCATGCCTCTTGTGTCATGGACAACTATTAATTCAATTAATCTCTCGTCACAGTTTTTAAAGAAACTTAAGTAAGTCTTTGGCTGTGAGTCAACCCCTCCACCAGCTATTAAAATGGTTGTGGAGAGGTGTTTATCCTCCCTCTTCCACATTTGACTCCAGCCTTCTCAGCTCCGCATATAGTGCAGTTCTCTGGAAATCTTCACAGCTCCTTGGAAAATCCTTCTACCGTTCTGACATCATTTAAATGTGAACGATGAGCTCAGCGACTGTCATCACCGCAGCATGCAATTAGATAAGGAACTTCATAACAAGAGGCTATTAAGCGACAAGTGGCATCAATAAAACATTAAATTACAGTCTTACGATGGCATTTAAGTTGAGCCTGTCTTGCCAGGACATTCAACAACAGCTAAGTCATCAAGTGTTAGAGAAGTGAATTTATAATCAACAAAAATGGGGAACCCTAGTGTGTTGTTCTAATCCAAGTCGTCCAACTTCTCTGCTCAAATAAAAGCCTCGGTCCCATGTTTGGTCTTATGCTGCTTCATTTGTTTGTTTTTAGACATGAAAGGGGACTTTTACAGAGTCAAATATCAGGGTAGGGATCATAAATCAGTCAAATTATATTGTTATGCATGCTGAAAATGTGACAACATTTTGGAGATACAGTTATTTATAGACAAAATTTAAGAGATGTGATAAATTACAGCACCTGTAACTGTAGTGAGTCATCTACCCTTTGAATTAAAAGAAACAACATTTAATTAATGCAGAGGCCTGTCACAATTATAACAAAATTGCCTTATTGCAATCACAACACCAACTATTTTTCTCAAATAATTTAAAAGTAGAAACAGTAGGATTTGTCCGAGCTGTTCGTAAACCCACCAGAGAGACAGTTGATTGTTGAGTCTCATTCCAAACACATCAAATTCTGACATTTTGGTTTCGGGAAGTGTCCCAAACATAGCAACAAAATAAGAAAATAAGGAAATAGACAGTGTCTATGCAGATACAGTTGCCACCGTGCACTTTTAGAGGGTCATAGGCTTGATTTGATTTGATTGAAAGGGATTGAGTCCATACATTTTCTGCTTTGTTAGGAAAATTATGAATATTATGCCTTTAATTTCAAATATTTGCATAATGGTAGTGAATGGAAATGCTACAGATTTTCTTTTGCTTATTTTCTGTAAATTTGTTTAAAATGCCTGTTTTGGTTGAAGTACATTTTTTATTTTGATTACTGGTACCTGTCATTTTCAGGAATTTCACTGTAGATTTCAGTAACAGGCTTTGTTTTGTCTGTCTCAGGCAGAAAAGTTGTACCTCCATATTTCGTTATTTTTATTTTTTCTTCATGTACAAAGCTACTGATCATCCTTTATGTCTGTCCTTACAAACATTTAGCCAATTAATGATCTTTAAAAAAAGCTACAGACTTTGACATGCGGTGTTCAATTATTTTAAAAGCACAGGGTTTTTTTTAATTCCTGAAAGGTAACTGCTTTGAACATAAAATGTTTCTGCCCAACCTTTATGATATTTTAGTTATTATTTATGTAATATCTGCCCTGTGCAATTTTTGTTTACAAAGCCTTAAATGTAAACAGAAATATATTAGGGTTATGCTACCGTTTAATAGTGGCATAAAATGATCAGAAAAAGACAATTACATTGTTAATCGCAATTATTTGTGTGAAAATTACTCGTCGTCTAAAATTTCATGATCATAACAGCCCTATTTATGCGATGGTCAAAAGATTAAAGGACAGGTTCACACTTTTTCAAGTCTGCCTTTTAAAAAATAGTCAGGTGCTCAACTGAACATTGAAATGTTTTTTGCGAGCTGTAATCATTCATCCTGCTCCTACTGGCCCTTTATTCTTTATATCTTTGTTCTGTGTAAAATTGTGAACCTATCCTTGAACACAAACAAACTCCCAGACAGTGTCAAGTATGACATCGCAACAACAATAATAATAATAGTAGCAACAATATCAGGAGTGCATTTTTGCATTGCCTGAATTGTTTAGTAACTATGTTTCACTGGGCTGAAGGTAAGTGCAGAGAAAGGGTTCAACTGCCAGACAGAGGTCTATATGAAATACATTTTCTATACAGTACAAGACTTTCCACTTGGTAACATAGCAACCAGTGAACTCAACATGGCACCTATTGTAATTCTAAAACTAGCTAAGCTGAGTGCCAGACATAATTATATCTCTCCTCAGCCAATCACATAAGCCTGAGCCATAAATAACAGACTGCTCCCCTACAGAGCACCAGTCTGTGCCGAAAAGTCAACAAACACTTTCTCCAGTAGCGGCTCTTGCTCACTACTGGATTCGTCTTGCTCAGAGGAGGACAAACAGAGGGGGGAGGAGAGACGGAGGCCTATAGGTTTACAAAAAGACAGAGCGAGAGAGATAGAGAGGAGAGAGGAAAAGAAAAACAAATGTAGCCTATGATTACTGAGTCATAATGAAGGCTGTTGGATGGGACTGTGGCTATGAGCTATGTCATTAAAGACGGTGCCGAGCGGCTGGAAAACCTACAGGTCTCTATGAAACAAGACGACACATAGCACAGGATTCAAAAAATCCTTTGAAACAGCTTCTTCAAAGTTATTACAACATTTCACAAATATTAATCTCAATAGCAGATGCTCTCTTGTAAGCGGCAGTGGCTCCTCTTTCAAGCCTTATTACCCCATGTGTGTTTTTGCCAGACAGCTACCGCAGCGCTCTGCGAAACAGCTTAGTCTCTGGGGCCTTATATTTAGATTTTACGACCAATATTGAATTCTGACCCAAGATATTTTCACCGGGGTGATTTAAGGTGTCACCTCGATGGGGCAACAAGTTATGGCCGCAATTACAACTGTACGATCAGATCACAAGACATCACATGGCTGAGAGGGGACTCTGGTGTGTTTGTTCCCTCTGGGCGATGAGAGACGGGATTGGGAATGTGTCTGCACATAAGACATTGCTAACATGTCATAAAGTAACAGAGCACATGTTTTACTGAAGGGAATTGACAATTTATCGAACCTTTCAATGTAATATCATCATTGTCATTGTGGTGACAAGCCACAGTGGCAAAATGGACACAAAATGACCAAGGCTTTCTGAAACAGTTTTAAAGTATGTGATCTTATCAACGCAGATGTGAATCCATCACAATAATGTAAACATGACTAATAGAAGCACATATAAGACATCCTTGGTATGTATCACATAATAAAAGCAGATGTGACCTCATTTCTCTTGCGCTCCTATGCTATTTGTTTTATTTAGCGCCTCTCGTATGGGGAGGTGACACTTTCTAGACTTCAGTGTGACATATTCAGTGACTCATAATCGTATCCCTGTCTGTGACATAGAAAGCTTACAAAAGTTCACATTTAGACTGCGACTGGGTCAATATTGGCCTTTTACTGAGTGTTTCTAGCCAGTTATGTCATGTGTCGTCATGATAGACCTAAAGGGATAGTTTGGATTTTCTTTTCAAATGGGGTTGTATGAGGTCCAGCACACCTCAGCCTGAAGAAGCAGTGAAAGGAAAATGTACTAAGCAATGTAATACTGTGGACCCAGTCAGCATCAAAACATATTTTAGCTACTTTAAAAAAAGGCCTACTTAAAATAATTTTATTTAGAATATTGTCACCACTTTATCTTGCCATCAGACAGCCTTTTCCAATGGAGAACTGCCGTTATATGGGCCAAATATCCCTCCCTCCAAAGCCACCAGACACCTTTTGCAAAAAAAAAAACAGTTTTACCTCATAGAACCCAGGAGTTCCATGTCTACCGTTGCCTCAATCAGTTAGTTTGTTTGTGTTGTCTGACTTCAGTGTTTTAAAGGATCGTTCGGAATCACAAAAGTCACACCATTATATGAGCAAACTAACCAAATGAGGCAGCAGCAGGCCAACAACTCCCATGTTCTCTGAAGTAAAATTATTGTTTTTGTCAAAGGTGGCTTTGGAGACTGAGATAGACAGTGATATCTAGCAGTTTCCATCGGAAAAGGCTGTTTGACCCTGACCACGGCAGTACATTGCTGAGCTTCCTACCAAGGTACTTCTTCTGCTTCTCTGAACTCCTGGTGTACCAACCGTCATCTGCTGTAGGCAATACAATGACTATGGATATGCACCTCAATCAACCCTGCTTCAAATAATCTGAACTATCCCTTTAAGTCCCTGACAACAACTGCAGCCTTTTTCACATTGACGAGGGCAAGTTTTGGGGAAACAAAAGCACTGCATACTTGTCATTTTCCAGATTTTACGCCATGAAATGGGACAGATTTAGACCACAGTACTGACCTTTAAATCCTTCGCCTCGACTGTGACTTGTAATTGTATCATTAGGATGTTATTATCATATGATTACGATGTTATTCAGTGGAACGCCTGACTATAATTAGTTGGCCAAATTAAAGTATGCTTTCTTTGATGTTTTTTGCTATATGGTTGTGTCATTCTTTTACTATTTGTGCCTATGAGCTTGTGTATGTTATCTTTTAATGTTTTTATATGCCATCAATCTGCCAGGCGCTGCAGGTCTGTTTGACTAAATCTGGCACATTTACATGATGGACATAAGCTCTAATTAATATGCACTGTCGCTTCTTAAATAAACATAAACATAAATGATGATATTATCTCATTATTTGTCTATATAGTGCCATAAAATCTTAAGAATAAGAATAGGCAAATGTCTTCAATCTCTTTATGCAAACCTGAAGGACAAGAGTATTCCTGCAGAGGTAAGGAGACTGCGTGTGATGCTACAGGCACAACAGCGTGACCCCTCTCTCAGCTCCCAGGACGTTTTCTTCAAGCCTCCCCTATTGGGATTCTGGTAGCCTACATTCCCTGCTTCAAGGTCGACAGCAGTGGCAAATTAAATTACTTGTCCTGTTTTGTGGTGTTGGCGCCGGGTCAACAGCAACTTGGCTAAAATGATGAGTGCGGGATTCTGAAGGGAGCCGCATTTGTCCTGAGCCTCTGGTGTCATGTTTGCAAAGCAAGTAGCAGCGATGAAAAGAGCTGAAATCAAAAGCAGTGTATTAAATTCTGCCTCTGTAATCACTTGCAAAAAAATCAATTACCTCTGCTTTCAAATGCACCACTTTATACTGTTGTCCTTTGGGTCTACCCTGCTGCTGGAGGATGTCATGTGCTTGCACATGGAGTGGAGCTCTACTACATTAGGCCTAATTTTGTTAAACTCAGATCACAGCACACGCCACCTGCTGGGGATCTTTGGTATGACAATATGTGGCAACCAAAAGTAAACGTTAAATTTATTTTTTTTCACTAATCCTGTTGTTTCTGTGGTTGAAAGGGACAGCCGTGCATGCCAGTCATTTAATTTAACACCACTTTACACAGACATCTTTCACTCAGTGGACTCTTCATTTCCACAATCACAAGGCATTTCTGTCACGTAGACTGTCAGCATCTCGTGCTAGCTGTCTGTACAGCAGCATGTGGAGTTTATCTCTCAGTCGCTGAGGGGGCTGTTATCAGCAGACAAACAGCTCAGATACCACACTGTGGAATGGGTGGAACTTAGAGTATGTAATTTTGTGTCAAAACACTGCAAGCAAACAGGCAACTTGATACCGTGCTACAATCGCCTGCTCAACTATGCGTCATGGAAGCCTGTTTGCAATGTAACCACTCAAAATTATCACAAGTCAATTGTAATTTGTGCATGATATGAAGTTTGTTCAGTTAGACAAACTACAACTTGACAGTTACTTTTGTACTTTTGTTGTTCTGTACTTACATAGAGTTTTAAGGTATCTGTACATGCATGATTGTATGCAGCATTCCCAAAATCAAGACTGACTTCAACCTCAATGATTGGGACAATAACACATAGAAAAGACAATTCCTTGATGTATGCAACAGGTTATATCACACACAACAGACATAATAAGAAAAACAGACAGATATGGAGACTTGACCAAGGAGAAAATGTGAGGTTCAGTTCGCTTTGCACAGATACAGCCAGTAGAAATGTCATTTGAGTACATTCAGAGTCCGTACTTTTTCACTTTTACTTGAGTAAATAAGTTTGTTCAGTACCTCTACTTTTACCGAAGTCTGTTTTAAACAAATATCTGTACTTGAGTACAGATTGTGTGTACTTTTATCACCTCTGCTAAGGTTGTAGTTGTAGCACACA
>JAJHUR010107814.1:0-42846 GCA_027495735.1 Lutjanus campechanus | reverse complement strand
GATGTATTTTTTGCGTGTTGGTATCGAATTGGTACCGGTAGTATCGGTTCTTGTGACAACCCTAACCCTTATCCATTATTTTCTGAGTTAGACAACTTACATGTAGCTCTTGTCCAAAGTGTGGTTTCCTTTGACTTCACAGAAGCCAAAATGCTTCTGTTGTGGCTATGCTAGCTTTAAAGAGGTCATATTATTGATTATCTATGGTTATTCACACTCAGCCATTCCCACCAAAACTCAAGATGGCATCCATTACTTTTCATGATCCAGTTGGTTCAGCCATAAGAAACGTACAGCCCAGTCTTACAAATTTGTTGAGAATTGGCTTTTAAATGTCTGATTATTTACTTCTCTGCTTCAATTCATAATTTTTCAAGAGCGAACTGTGATGCATCGAAGACCCTTTTTTCCCCTCATCCTTAAATGATAATGGTTCGACTCTCCGTCTTAATGGAGTTTCAGCTTACTGCAGTATTGTGGCTTTTCTTTTCTCTGCTGTCCTTGGCTCCTTCTCAGCTGCTAATACAGGTCTGCAGTATACAAATGATGTCTTGCCTGGTCCCAACTGTTTTTTATTGTACAGATCCAGTGTCCCCATGCCTGTAAATGGGGCACAGAGTGTCTATAAATAGATATACTGTGGTAGCGAGCTGCTGGTGGTTATCAGCAGGAGTGGGGGGGTGGGGGGTAATGTGTATATGTGTGCATGGTGCGTTTTTATGTGTTACGTGGAGGTGATCGAGGCTATTGATGAAGGTGTTGCTTCCACTCTGCCCCACCGCCCAGGGGAGTCATAGCATCGAGGAAAGTGTCTATTTCACATCTCGGCTCCACCGTTCCCTAATGACCCTTTCCCCACTTCGTCTCCACCCCGCCACAGTTTTCCCATGGCTCCCACAGCTCATCCACACTGTGAGGTAATCCATTTTCACTTCCCGCTACTCTTAGATCCCTCCTGCTTGAGATTCCAGATCTGAAAGAAGATGGGAGGTTTGGAGAACCTAAGATGAAAAAGACTTGGAGAACGACATTTATATTTAATTCTCTGCCTTCTGTGTTTTTATTCATCTTGGTCCTAATCGTCCCCTCATAATATGAATGTGTAATCATGCCATTATGCCCGTGCCTGCTCAGGTTATCTTCATGGAGGATGATATCTGTGTTGATGGGATCTGACATGATCCCGCTAATGGAGCTCTAAGGGTGGTATCTTGCTCTGCTTGGTGCTGAATATACAGCACAGTAATATACAGAAATGCCCAATTCTCTCTAATTGTCATTCAACACTCTTTAGCTGTCTTCCCATTCTGTTCATAATTGCTCTTAGGAAAAGATTGCACTCCCTTGTCTGGATTTGAAGACGAGTCACTGCCTCTTTCTCCCATTACTGTGTCAACGAATAACATTGCAATCATTTCAATTACGACAGCGCTGGGACTGAGGTCTTCAAGTAGGGCCTTGAGATGTAATTGGAGGGGCACGGGCGAATTGAGGAAAGGCATTTTTCTTCTGTGAAATTGCCTCAGTCTTGGGGACAGTAAATTGAGGTGCTGAAAAATGATGTGATAATTCAGCCGCATGGTTTGGTCGGGGGAAATGGTCTGAAAGTCACTTTCTGGAGAATTAGAAGGCAAAACTACATTTCCCTCCTGAGTCCTCTGTCCTTCACGCAGTGGCATGAAATGAATTGATGAGACAGAGGGAGAGGGAAGTGTCGCTGTAAATGTTTGCAGCTAAAATGAAGCTGCCTGCTTGTGCATTCAGATTGGCTGAAGGGTGGGAGGCGGAAGCTGGAGTGAGCATTCGGCGCAGCGCTCCACGCTATTTCACGGCCTAAGCCTTTAATCGCAGCAGCCACAATGGGTGCATAAAATGGAATTCAAATTTCAGATTGATTGATTCTATATTGATGAATGCCAAGGCTGGCTTAAGGAAAAAGAAAACTGCAACTGTGGCTTTTAAATGTAACCTCTTTAACAAGGCGAGTCCGTGCTCCTCTCATGTGCCTGTTTGTTGCTTTAGATGTGCTTCAAAAGAAATATGAAAATTCTTGCTTTTTGAAGTTTAATCTCTCGCAAAAAAAAACGGGGTAGGAGGCTGAATGCAAATACAGAAATTTGCTTTAGCTTTGCTTCTTGCTGCTTGTGGTGGAGAATTTCAACACAGTGGCAGATGTTGACAGCGGTCACAACACCTTTGAAACTGCAGATTCTAAATTTGCCGCCTCTGGATTTAAATTAATCCTCCAAATGAACACATGCACCATCTTATAGGCTAACGGGACTAGGGGTAAAGATGCGTAACATTTCGACCTCTCAATATAATGTTCAATCCTTGTCTTCATCACTCTATTGTGTCTCGTTTCTTAATCCCCTCAAGGCATCTCACACAGTAACAGAGCTGGCATAAGCACATTTGGTACTGTTTGCAGTGTTGAGATTAACAGGATTACAGATTAGGGATTACACTGGCGTCTTTCTTACCCATTTAACCTTGACCCATGCCTCTGTGTACAATTCAGATGGTCAGGCCAAACTTGTTTTTGTGTTTGTAATGCCTGAGTGTTTGCACAAAGGCTTAGTAATATTTGTTCAGGAATAAATACAAACAAAACACAGTGTGCTTTGTAGCGAGATGATTTGGATTGTAGATCTTCTAATGAGTCTCTGGGGTTTGCCTCCGCCATGATTGTGTATTGATGTACGTGTACCAAAGTGGCTACGACAAAGACCGAAAAATGACAACAGTGGCTTTTTGATGAGGGTCATATGGATTACTGCCCTCCCTCTATTTCCTTCTGCACAGTTTCCATGCTTCTGAACACAGCGTAGCTCTGGCGTTTCCATGGAGGACGTGCGGTTGCCAAGGCCTGTGGTGATTGAACACAGAGGGTCATCGTTTGTTTCTGTCAGTCAGTGGCGAGGGGACGGATTGGGGAGAAGGAGCAGCAGGGGGAGAAGGGTGCGCTGCTCCTGAGGGGCTCGAGGGGATCCAGCTCTCCTTTAAAAGTTTATTTGTCGAAGGGATCACCTACAGCTAGTCCGACTCTGGTTGACACTGTTAATGTACTGACTCTCCTCATGAGCCCCGGGACGCTTGGTCTCATTCACACCTCAAAAGAAGTGCAACAGCAGTGTCAGGGAGGGAGGGAGGGAGGGGAGAAGAGGGGAACAGGACGTGTGAGGCTACATATGGCCAACCTTAGTGTTGTTTATCCAGAGAGTTGTTACAGCTGAGGACCAGGCTTCGTCCCCCTGTTCCTCATCGTCTCTCATTAATCTAGCAGTATGCTTCTGGCCTGCTTCCCATGATGTAGAGGGAGCAGGTTTGAGTGACCACCCACCCTGAGGAAAAGCATTAGTCTGTCCTCTCGGCCGTCACCTGCTATTGTTTATGCCCACACTTCATTCTGTCGCCATCTTTCAGCTGCTATAAAATAACGAGCAGAATATTTTAATTGATGTTTTCAAAGCCTTGAGATTGATGGTGGCCTTGGGGGTGAATTTCTCGCTCATTTCTCCCACCAATCTGTTTTTTTGTCAAGGCTTGGTAGTTGATCATCTTGTCCTTACCTTTGCTTTTGTCTGTCCTTCCACTCATGTTCTCTTCTCCTAGTGTTGTAGTCCTCCAGATAGGTCTCAAAACCACTTTATAAAGTCTCATCTTGCAATCAACCGCATTTTTACTTGTTCTGGTATCAGATAAAGAGGACTCAGGTTTTTGTAAACATCATTACTAGGATTGGATATAAAGCATTCTGCTTCAAATGTAACCAATAACTTGACTCATTTCTAATTTAAAATTATTTGTTACCATCACCACTTCTTTAATAAAATTTGGCTACCTAAATGACAAAGAGTTCATCTGCAAAACCACATAAAAAAACAACAAACAAACAAACAAAAAAACACAGCACAGTCACAGGCACAGTCTTTAATTTCTGCACTGTAAGGCTAACTGAGATGGCTTGACCACATCAAACTTTTATCGGCCCTTTTAAAGGAAGCATTAAGAAAGGTAAGCTAGGTGTAAATGATGCTAGCAAAGCTATCAAGCTAAGTTTTGACATGACAGGCCACATAAAGCTATGTAGCCAATGTGTATATATATTATGTTACATCATCGACTTGGTCTATATATACGCTGGTCTTGGTCATGACTTGGTGTCAGTTTAGGTGGTCTTAAATTTATAATCTGTAACATTTCTGCTTTAAAATGTCCAAATATGCAGGACACTCATGTACATGTATTATACCAAATGTTTCCAACAATTTTCAAGGGCAGAGAAATCTGTTATTTATTCAGTCTAACAGTGCGTTACCTGCTAGCCGTTGCTAGCTAGTTGCAAGTGGCTAGAAATGGGGGAGATGCCAGATACATCAGCGAATGAGCAAAGAATACAGCTCGCGTGACCAAATGTAATGCGAATAACACTTTAAGATTACCTACCATGTCAGATTTTCATCTGCTATGGTGGTTGTTTAAAAGTGAAGAAAATGACTCCCATCATCCTGCACAACTACTATTATTGTTTTAATGTAAGAGAGACCTCTAGCAGCAGGATTTACATACTGTGCATTTTACTACATTTTCCTCTCATTTTTTCCTCTTATTGGTCGGTTTGCCGCCTCCATTTAAGCAGACTTTTAGTCCAGGTTTGCAGTTACAGAGCTCATATTCAGTCTGAGCTCTTCCCATCATTGAGAGTGAAAAGATTTGCTATTAGATACGTATATGTCTCCATCTGCCTCTCTCTTTATGCTTGAGTTAAGGCACTGACTCTGTTTAGCAGACTGAAAAACATTGGTCTCTACGCACCTTTTTGGCTGCTCTTTACCTCACCGATGTGTCTGCTGGCTATACTTCTCGTCAGCTTCTGCTAAACATGAAATATTCATATTTTCCTTTCTTCCTCCTCTGCATTTTTGCATCTATTACTTTGAAGCAAGGAGGACGGAGATGTTTGTGGTTGTATCTTGGCTTCTTCTAAAGGTATACATGGCACAGAAAGGAGAAGACACATTAGGTGAGATGGGCATGCAGACATTTGAGATCCATTAGCCGTTATTCAGCCAGCTCTATATCCTCATCTCCATTATAGCCTAATGTATTGTTCTCTCTATTTAGCTGGCCTGATCTCAAAGCACTAGCTTCACACTTGGGGCCTTGAGCTTTCCCTCTATTTGTGTCAGCGGCTCTCTGTCTCCCCCACTCAGGCCATCACCCCCTCCCTCTCGATCTCTCTCTCTCCCCCTCCCTCCCTTCCTTCAGTTGTAGCTCTTTGTATCTCAGCCTGAAGGTCAACATTGGGAGGCGGTCATCACTGCTGCGAATTGGGCAAGAAGTGAGGTTTTCTGTGCCCCAACTCTGTTTGTGTTGTGTCACCATTTAATCTGCTTCCAAGCCATGTCAACAGTGTCATTAGAGCCATGCCAGAGCTCATTGTCTCCCCATAGACAAAGATAGCATGTCTTCATTCTGAATGATCATTAACAGAAACTTCCAAGATACGTTAAGATAGTCTCTGTTTATAAGAGAGCGGCTGGGTGATATGTGTTTGAAATCATTGCATTATTATGGGACTGCAACTAATGATTATTTCATTATCGACTGATCTGCCAATAATTTTCACAATTAATCTTTCATTCTCTAAAATGCCAAAAACTGTGAAAAATGCTCATCACAATTTCCCAGAGCCCACAGGGACATCCTTAAATTGTTTTTTTTGTTCAGCCAACAGTCAAAACACCAGACTCTTTATTTACTATCATTAATGTCATTTAAAAAAAAACAGCAAACCTTACATTTGAGAAGCTAGAATCTGCAAATATTCAAAATTTTTGCTTGAAAAAGAACCGAAACAATTAATCAATTATCAAAATAATTGGGAACTAACTTTATTTTGACTAATCAATTACTTAACTAATCATTGTAACCTATTAATAGCTATTTCCTTTGTCACTATACAATGTGATCGGGTAAAATGTATCCAAAATCACAAGCTTGTTAAACTGATGTTCAGCAACTCAGTTACTTGTTAATTATTAACAAAACAACAGAAAGTTGTAAAAGATGATATGAGCAAATCACCAAGATATGACCCTGCTGGTGCTGCAACAGTCCATAGATTAAAGGTATCTTGAGGTGTTTTTGACTAATAGTTGTACTTTGGAATTGGGCTGCAACTAACACTTATTTTCATCACAGATTAATCAGCCAGTTGTTCATGATTAATTGTTTAGTCTACAAAATGTGAAAAATGCTCATCGTAATTTCCCAGTGCCCAGAAAGACGTCTTCATATTGCTTCTTTTGTCCAACCAACAGTTCAAAACCCCAGTACTCTTCATTTGGTATTAGAGTTGACAAAGAAAAACAGCAATTCCTTATATTTAATAAGCTGAACCCAGCAAATGTTTGACATTTTTAGTTGAAAAATTAAACGATAAATCGACTATCAAAATAGTTGTCAACTTATGTCCTTTCGTTCGACTAATTGTTGCGGCTCTACCTTCGAATAATGTTTTGACAGTTGGATGCCTGTTTTGCTTGTCTCATACATGTACACATGCTGTATGTTGTCATGGTATAACATAATTCCAGTGATACGCAGGTGGCGGCGGTGCGCAAATGCAGCAGTGCACCATCAAAGGCAGCGAAGAAGAAGCAGGCCTCAAAGTTTAGAAAAATCTGCTTTCCAAATGTTTCATGAGGGAAAAAAATCCACCCAGTTTATTAGACATCCGGGATACACACAATGCTTTGGTGAGAAGTGCAGAATGTAAACACAAACTTTATTTATTTACAAGAAAAATCCACAGGGCAACTTTAATGGACAGAAGATCATCAGTTAAACAAAACAAGCAGTTTGAAGATGTCATCTTGGTCTTTGGAAACTTGTGATGTGGTTTTTTCTCTGTCAGACATTTTATAGACCAAACCAAGTTTATTTAAAAAATAACTAACAGATTACTCAGTATTAAAATAATAATTGGTTTCAGCACTCTAATCTGCTGAAAGTCAGTGAATGATAATGTTGGATTATTTCCCAGGCATCATAACTAAAATTAGTTGATGAGAAACCTCATCCATGGAGGTTGTGATTTATTTTTATTCTGCCAACAAACGCTCTGAAAAAGAGTGTTAGGCCTTGGTGTCGTGTTAAAAGTTGTCTGCTCTATCTCCTCCTCTGCTTCACTGTTTTCAGCAGCAGTCACTTCCTGTGGATAATCATACTTTGATATGCCGTGGCACGAACCCTGACTCCCTCAGAAACGAACAAACAACGTACTGGGGGGATCCTCGAGCGACCAGGGCTGTTGGTTTTTGTCTGCTCCGCTGCGATACATTCTCTGAACGCCCACTGTTTTTTCACGGCCTCTCTTTACATTAGACTCTGCCTCACTGTGAAGAGGGAATTTGGACACGACTCAGAGAAAAAAAGAGAAGTGTGATTTCTTCCACTGCACTCGCATGGAGATTTAAGGCATCCCGTTAAGCTTAGCTGGAAGGCTAGAGGGGGCAGAGCTCCTCGCCAGAGTGCTGACCGTGATTACATTAAAGGGACACTATATAGGCTTGAATTCCCTCCATGTAATACTGTGTGGACATGAATGATAAGGTCAATGATCACAGGATTATCTTCACAGAACTCTGTCAGAAATAATATATGGAATGATCTGAAGTTTATCTCCTATCAGGCTGGGAAAAATCAATAATTTATTGATTGCAATGAATCAGATGGAGGATTGTGGCCCACAGGATTCACTGTGCAGAGCAGAGCATGTCCACTCTTGTATTTTTAATGTAACTCACCTTTAATTAAACCTTGGTTTATAGTGTTGCTGATAAACCCTCTGATGGCATTATCAAATCCATTTTATGTCTGATTTGTGTCTGATGAGTCTTGATGGGCTTGGTGGTCACTGTTTAATGTCTTTGGGTTGAGAGGGTTGTGACTCTACTCTAATGGGTATCCAGGGTTTTATAAAGGGTTGCATGTGTGTGTGCACCTCGATAGCTGCTCCAGCTTAATGGACGGAGCATTTCCATGCAAAGGTAATGATGCTCCGTCTCACTTCTCCACCAGGCCTCTAAATGGAGAAATGATGTTTTTTGTAAGTGACTAGCTCACACCGTTCTCATGCCGCATCTTGTACTTTTCACACTTGGCTTGATGGAGATTGGCTGAAGAACTGGTATGTTATGATAGGTATGCAGGGGGTATGGAGTAAGGATGTGCCATATTGTATTGTTCATGATAATATCGTTTGTTTTGTTTTTGTTTTTTAATGAAAAAATTAATATTGTGATAAAGGCAATATTACGATTTCACACTTAAGATCCGCTTCACAGTGGAGGAGTTGGCTCCAAAAAATGGTGGTGTGGAAGTGGGTTGATTATAATAGATCGGATGTACAACAACCACAGTAATATGTTAGAAATGCAAGACAAGTGTAACAACTACAGCTGACCGTTTTCTGTTTGGCTTTGTTAAATACTTTGCTTCTGATTGGTCAATTACAACATTCTAAGGTCTGTTATTTGTGGATAGCAGATTGTTGCTATGGACACAGTTCTGATAATAGACTCTGGAGGAGAAATTAAATGAATTTTAAATACATAAAAACATTTTCATATTAGTATTTTGTGTCATCATCTCTAACATATTGGCCTATTGCAGCTTATCAGCTGATATTAGTGGTGACATATATGGTGTTTGATATGGATATATAAACTTTCTCACCATTGTCTAACATTTTAGAGACCGCTCGCACAACAAACTAATCAGTTAATCGAGAAAATAATCAACAGATTAATAGATAATGAAAATAATCGTTGGTTGCAGAAAGTTTACTGTTTCAGTGTCATGATACCATTTTTGTAAGTGTTCACTTTTGAGGGAGTTTTGCAAAAAAAAAAGTGTGTATGTATATGCTATATTCTGTGTAATATATTCTGTATAAAGAATATAATACATTGGCAGATATATCAATGTTAATCTCTAATATCTGTATCAACATCTGCCTCAAAAATCTAGTATCAGTCGGGCCCTGAATACAACAAACTAATTTTATCACCTCAAGCAGAAGTGCTGCGTTGAGTAAGAGAACCAAAAATCAGAGCATTATTTCAGCATTCTGTCATATCATCAAGAATATTATCAGACATACTATATATTACTACTATTTTTATACTACTATTATATATTATTTTAGCCCCCCCGACCCCTCCTTTTAAGTGTGGGGATGTAAATTGAGTGCGATATGGGGATATGGGGGTTTTCTCCGGGAGTAGAGGATCATGCTGTTGCCAGGTCTGTCTGTCACTGTCATCCACTCCTCTGCTCTTGGATCGCTTCCCTTCCGTCAGCTTCTCCCGCACTCCATCTTGGTTTTGATACTGTTGAGAGAAATAGAAGGCGAGTGTCCCCGCGGGTGATGGCTTCACTTGCATGCAGTCACACAGTCCTACTGGACTGAATCGTGAATTGGCTCGCCTCAAGGCTTTGTTGTCACTCACATTCTGACTATTGATTGTGTGGAGGCTGCGTGAGCGAGTTAGTTTTTGCTTTTTGTGTGTGTGTGTGTGTCTGTTTATGTTTGCTCACACAGGGGTTAGGTGTGTGTGTGTAGGGGGGAAATTGGCAGCTCTTGCTTTGTGTAGGTGAATGCAAGGACTACTTTGGAGTGAACTTTTGGAGTGTTGGCACTGGCGGTACCCACTCTCCCACACACACACGAATAAACCCACACAACAAAAGAATACACTATGTCGTTTGTTCCATAGGAGCTGCTCTCAGATTTTAACATTATTTTCTCCTCTGTTGCTGTTTTTCTAGGTCAGGAGAGGCGATCCTGAGGGAATGGTGCTGCTGAGATGACCTGCGTGACCTTACTTTTCTCAAGAGATCATTCTCCAATCAAAAGAGCGCAGCGAATTCAAGCCGGGACATGGTTGGCAGGTTCACATGATGGACAGGTGATGGAGTCTTCCATCATCTTTCTCCACCAGTGACAAAGCCTGCCAGCCCTCCCTCTGAGGCATAAGTGTGTACCAGCAGTCCAAGGCCCCCTATTTTCTCTGCCATGGTGACATAAGCAGCGCTGCAATATGAGGGAGAGCCAACGTGAGACCGTGTCTTTTCTTTCTCCTGTAGCTGCTGCTACTTTGACGCTGTTTGTGTTTAGCTCCATAACGAGACTGACTCTGTTGTGAATAACCCCCCTCCCCAACCACCATTGCCGTTTTCTACCCACACCCAGAGAGACTGTCCCCAAAGGCGTGTTGCTGGGCCAGTGGGGCGGAGCGGCGCGGCGTGAGACGATGCTGGGATGCGTGACACGAGTCCGTCGGCTGGTCCGTCTCCTCCCCCTGCAGACCTCCCTCCTCCTCCTCTTCCTCTTCTGCACCGTCAGCGTCTTCATCTCCGCCTACTTCCTCTATGGCGTCAAGCGGGAGCTGGAGCCGTCGGGGGTGGGCGTGTCCGGGGCCGAGGGAGCGTCGGCCGACTCCGATGACCCGAGGGTTACCCCATCCCGGCTACTGCCCCTGCGGAGCATCTCAGGTGGCCCCGGGGTGGATCCCGGAGGGGCCCGGACAGATCCTGTGGTTCTGGTGTTTGTGGAAAGCCAGTATTCTCAACTGGGTCAGGAGATCGTGGCCATTCTGGAGTCAGGCCGGTTCAGGTACCGGACAGAGATCTCTCCTGGTAAAGGGGACATGCCCACCTTGACGGACAAAGAGAGAGGACGTTTCACACTGGTTATTTATGAGAACATTCTCAAGTATGTTAACTTGGATGCGTGGAACCGAGAGCTGCTGGACAAATACTGTGTGGAATATGGAGTGGGCATCATTGGCTTCTTCAAGGTTAGGACAACACCACACTCCCTCTGCCTCCCTCCTCTCCCTCCTCTCCCTCCTCTCACTCACACCTTCTGCCCTGTCCATCTGGCTCCACCGTCTCTAAGGAGATGGGATTCGCAGGGTTGGAAAGACCTGCCTGGTTCAATATCACTCAGTCCCAGTGCACCGTGTCTCTTATGTTCTCTCTGTTTCTTGTTTTTCTTTATTGTGCAATCTGGCCCCCTTCACTTTTCACTCTTTCCTTTCTGTTTTCTTGTTTTCTCTTCTTTGTTTTAGTTTCTCCTCTTTCTTCCTCTATACTTCTCCTTCTCTATCTCTCGCAGTAATCCCTAGCTGAGCCTGTTTGCCCAAGGCCTGTTTTCAGGTCTTATGGTTTTAATCACCATCTCTGAGCCATGGAAAGAATATAGAAAGAGATGTGGAGGCATGGATGGTGGTGCAATGATGTTAGGCGGTGTAGGTGAAGGTTAGAAAAGAAAGCCTGGTGGGATTTACTGGCTATTGGGAGAGGAGGAAGTAGAGCGAGGGTGTGCATCCCAATGACCTCGAGACACAACACTGCTACTCTGCGTTCTGAACCAAACTGTTTGCAGTAACTGATATCTGTAGGTCTGATTTTAGCTTATTCCAAATATCTGTATCAGCATTTATGTTTGTCAGTAAGTAGGAGATTGCACTACAAAGTGCTCAAAAATATTTTTGAGGTAATTAAGAAACGGTGTCACCGTAAGTATATTTCATAAGTGTAAATTGCTGCGTGTAGCACACACACTTTGGTCACAATACTTTAAGAACCAAAGTTAAAGGATCCATATGAAAAATTAGGGATGCACACTATGATTTTTTTTTTCAGCTGATACAGTAACTTTTAATTACCTGCTTCTCATGGCTGATTATGATAAGATAACCCATAATTTCACATTTTTGTATTTTGAAGTAATTTCATGTAGTTTATGCATATCTTTGACATAATCAGTCAAATCAGATATTCATTAACAGAATAATGAACAATAATAATAATAATAATTTCCCATTATTGGCTGATAATTTGTCCTGCATCCTTGTCAAAAATATTTGTTTTGTACAGTATTTACTTAAATCCAATGCTCTGTTCGGTGTCCTCTTAAGAAGACGTCTAAAGAGGTATCCTCAGAAGTCTGCTGCAGAAAATGACATATTACTTCTATTTGAGACCCCAGCGTTTCACATGCTCTCTCTGTGGTTAATGGTTATTGGTGGTGGAAAAAATTGTCACAGCGTAGTATTGTATCGATACACAGAACCCATTATCAATCTTTTATAATATAAATTATAAATACTACAAATGCAAATAAACTCTTTTGTAGCCTACTTTTGGTACTTTCTGCAGATTGACAACCCTTTTTTGCTGAAATCGAGTTGATTGAAGAGAGATGAACAGACTTAAACCATCAGATTAGATAAAACAGATGCTGGCAAAGTTTTCCTTTTAGGACATACAGTAATATGCAAAAAAGGTAAACTACATGATATCATAATACTCTGCGTATTGCAAAATGTTTAAAATTGCAATGATTTTGTATTGTGACTTAATTATTAGTAGTATTGATGAAGTATTAAATTGTTGAGCCTTGTGATTCCCGAGCCTTGTATTTATGCAGCACTATATTCCCAAAGCACTACTAAGTCTATTTGGATTTCTTTTATTGGTATTTATAACAGTTTGTTAGTAAGAGTTGGAGCCCTCTTGGGTCTCATTTCCCCACCAAACATAAGTAAGGCCACAGTGTAGGATGACGTTTTGTAGATTTCTTTGTCTGTGAATGACTTTCTGGGAAACAAAAGGAATATATGTTTGCTAATGAATGCACCATAAAACAGCATTTTAAAAAAAGCAAGAAATAATGCCTTATTTGGTTGAATAATACTTTCCACATTTTGATACCTTTATCAAAAATCTAAGCCCAATTTGTGGCAAATGGAGAGGGTACGACTTTTTCCACAGACTGGATTTTAATGAGGTCAGAAGTTTGATCTTGCAGTGATTATTGTTATTATTAGTCTAAAACCTTTTGTATCTATTACTCATTTAGAGCCAAATTTTTGTAAATACAGGGTTGAGTTTTAAAAATACGGGCATTGCCCTTTACAATTAAAGAATATCTACTGATATATTGTTACAGATTTTTTAAAACTCTTAAATGTTGTTATCTGCCTAAACAAAAACTCCAGTATTTTTTGGGCTCTAGTTTGCAGGTCTCTATGGGAAGAAATAATCATTATCCACCATGTGGACACCTTACAGAGTATGATAGTGTTAACTTTATGATCCTGTAGCAAACACCCACACACACACACACACACATACACACTGGTGAAATTTGAAATAAGACTTTGAGACTAAGTAAAAGTGCAGGAGAAAATAGGACTCATGTATCCGTGGCAGTAGAGATGTGAGATTATGAGAGAATGACAAATTTAGGAGGGGAAATTTCAATGAATAATCACTGAACCCTCCGTATTTGAATGTTGGAGGACACAGCGGGAGGTTATTTCATTTTCACTGCAATCTCGGAGCATTGCAGATTGAGCATAGCAGGTAGAAGCTGCCACATGCCTTCACGTCTGAGTAGGCCTGACATTCCTTATTTCGCACATGATTGGAGAAATGGGGGAATTATATCCGATACATTTCTATCTTCATAACACTGGTTTATGATGAATCTGTGTGATTTCTGTCTCTCTTGTCTCTGTTGATCAGGCCAATGAAAACAGTCTGCTCAGTGCACAGCTGAAAGGCTTCCCCCTCTTTCTTCACTCCAACTTGGGTCTGAAGGACTGCACAGTCAACCCCAAGTCCCCCCTGCTCTTCATCACTCGAGCCGGCCAGCCGCTGCCAGGTCCCCTCCCTGGAGACGACTGGACTGTTTTCCAATCCAACCACTCAACGTACGAGCCCGTGTTGCTGGCCAAAACCCAATCAGCGGAGAGCATTGCATCGATGGGGCAGAATGCTGCTCTGCTCCCATCAGTGGTGCAGGACCTGGGGCTCCACGATGGCATCCAGAGGGTCCTGTTCGGCAACAACTTGGTCTTCTGGCTGCACAAGCTTGTGTTTGTGGATGCTGTGGCCTTTCTGACGGGGAAGAGGCTCTCGTTGTCCCTGGAGCGTTACATCCTGGTGGATATCGACGACATCTTCGTGGGCAAAGAGGGCACGCGCATGAAGGTGCCTGACGTAAAGGTGAGTTTGTGCAAGTGTTTCAGAGTGGAAAAACTTTGTCAGAACAGAAAGTGAACCCACTTATGTATTCATCAACCAGTGTTTTCAACAGCCCTTTGCCAAAATATAAAAATTGCCTCACACATAGCATGTGCTATGCCATCCTCTGCCAGTCATACAGAAACTCCTTCTTCTCGCTCCTCTTCTCCTTTTGAATGCGTTCGTCCCAGTAGGCCGCTCAAAGCTGACAGGCCCCACTGCTCACACTGTCACAGAAGCTCCACAGCAATGAATATTTCAGGGGGCCCAGAGACATACAAAGAATGTTGAAAAGCTCCTTGCTTGCGTCCCCTCAGAGCAGAACAGACCCCCCTCGCATGTGGAGGCAGAGGGTATAAGAAAACCTTATGGAAGAAGCATCAAGGCCTCCGCACTGGCAGCGCAATAGCAAGCTTTTAGGAACGAATCACACCCTGACAAGACAGAGAAATCTGAGAGAGTGAGAGGAGGGTGTGTGCTGGGAGTCACATCCAGCACGGAGATCAAATGAAACAAACACCCGAATCAGAGGAGAGAAAAATATCAAACAGAATGAAGGAGAAGGAGTGAGGCAACTGGGAGTGGATGTTGGATGTTTACCGAAAGAAACTTGCAGAATGAAATATGTATGTGGGCATGCGTGTAGCCTGGGTGTTCACGCTTCCTCATTAATGCACTCATGCACCAGGATGAGCACAACGTGCATTGACTCACTTGCCTTTCCTCCCACTGTTTCAGGCCCTGCTGGAGACACAAAGGGAGCTGCGCACTCATGTGCCCAACTTCACCTTCAATCTGGGCTTCTCAGGGAAATTCTTTCACGCTGGTAAGATGCAGCCCGTGAAGAGAACCTTTGCTGCTGTTAAAGGGATAATTTCAATCATTTGAAGTGTGGTTGTGAGAAGTATGTATCCACAGTCAGTATATTGGCCACAGTAGTGGCCGTCAGGATGTCTCTAGTTTGGAGAAGCAGAGAGGAGTATGGGGATGGAAGCTAAGAAATGTACTGCTGTGCACAGGGTCAGCAGTAAAATATATTTTAGCACTTAAAAAAGCTCCATCCAAAAAAAATCTGTCAGTTTAAGTATATGCTATATTTAGAATATTGAATCAGAAATAGAATATTTTCACCGCTTGGCCTTGCCATCAGACAGTCTTTTCTGATTGGAACTGCAGTTATAAAGGCCAAACATCACTCTCCCCAGACCAACCAAACTCCACAGGTGAAACCAGTCATTTTACCCTGCAGAACACAGGAGTTTCTGGTCTGCTGCTGCCTTGATTTGATGGATTGTTTGTGTTATTGTGTGACTTTTGTGAACAAGAACTGACCTTTTAAA
The DNA here is from genome assembly GCA_027495735.1 of Lutjanus campechanus. NCBI lineage: Eukaryota > Metazoa > Chordata > Actinopteri > Lutjaniformes > Lutjanidae > Lutjanus > Lutjanus campechanus. Next base: position 27,397 of record JAJHUR010107814.1, on the reverse strand, counting down.
ACACAGAAGTCGCACAGTAACACAGATAAACTAACAGATCAGTGTAGTGGTAGACCAGCAACTCCTGTGGTCTGTGAGGTAAAATGACTGATTTCGCCTATAGAGTCTAGTTGGTTTGGAGAGAGCAACATTTGGCTTATGTAAAGGCAGTTACTGGTCAGAAAGGGTAAGGTGGTTGATGGTAAAGTGAAGAAGCGAAAATATTCTAAATTACAGTTTTTTTTTTGGGTGGGCCTTTTTTTTAAGTGGCTAAAATCCTTTTTGTTGCTGACCCTGTCCACAGCAGTATTTAGCCTCTGTGCTCGTGGCCGACCAGCATCTGAAACAGCTAATACATGGACTATTCATAGATATTTCTTACAACCCCACTTCAAATAATCCAAACTGTCCCTTTAACTCAGGCAGAGATGAGAGCACACACTAAACTAAAAGAGATAACATTTCTAAGATTGTAAAGTTTTGATTCACATTATTAATTTGTCTACCCTTCTTCTTCTCCTTCATGCCCTTCTTGACTTTATTTCATCTCCTGTTTATCTCCCACACGCTTCACTCTAATACATTAACTTTTTCTTCTTTTGCCTCTCTGACTTTCATTTCCTCCTTTTCTTATCACTGACCCCATTTCACCTTTGCCTCTTCTTTGTCTTTGTCCATTTTTATCTCCTCCATTTCCTCTTCACCCATAACCCCTTGCTCTTCTGCAAACCTCCCTCATCTCCCTCCACCTCCTTCCTCTTTTCCGGTCCACCCGTCCCCTCCTCCTCTCTGCCGTGTCCAGGATCTGATGAGGAGGACCTGGGAGATGACCTGCTGCTTTCCTATGTGAAGGAGTTCTGGTGGTTCCCTCACATGTGGAGCCACATGCAGCCCCATCTATTCCACAACCAGTCCGTGCTGGCCGAGCAGATGTTGCTCAACAAGAAATTTGCTATGGTGAGTCACAGGGGGCAAAAGTCAGGTCACAGCTTTAAGTGAGCACTGTGATCAGAGCCGTCCTTGTTTTATCCCTTCTTCTGTGTCCACATAGGCAATCTTAGGTAAGATGTTAATGTTTTTAAAAAGACATAGTTTGGATTATTTAAAGTGGGATTGTGTTTGGTTCTTATTAATGGTCCATGTAATTCCTACAATAGATGACAGTCAGTACGGCCCCCATTAGGAGAAGCAGAGAGGAGCAACAGCACAGAAACTAAGCAATGATCTGTTGTGGACAGGGTCAGCAACTAAACATATTTTAGCCACTTAAAAAAGGTGTACACTACATTTCCCCACTTTACTTTGCCATCAGACTGTCTTTTTCTGAAGCTATAAACCAGATATCGCTCTCCAAACCAACCAAACTCCATAGGTCAAATCAGTCATTTTACCTTGCAGAACATAGATGTTGCTGGTCTACCATTGCCCCGATCTGTTATTGTGTTTGTGTTATTGTGTGACTTCAGTGAGTCTGAACTGTCTTTTTAAAGAGACACCGAAGTCACACAAAAGCTCAAAATAACAAACTTATTGAGGCAACTTCCATGTTCTCCGAGGTAAAAATACTGATTTTGCCTGAGGAGTTTGCTTGGTTTGGGAGCAGCAATATTTGGCTTATATAACGACAGATTCCCATCAGACAAGACTGTCTTGGGGCAAAGGAAGGTGCTGAAAATATTATAAAAATAGCGTACGCTTAAATTGGACCCTTTTTTTGGCTAAATTACCTTTTGTTGCTGAGCCACAGTATGACATGGCTTAGCTTCTGGCTGGTGCCCCTCTCTGCTTCTTCTGCATGCTGACCGTCATCTACTTGGTTGGTAATACACTCATACCATCCCACATCAAATAATCAGAACTATCCCTTCAAAATTGTAAACTGTAAGATTTCAGCCCTGGTTGATTTGGCAACAACCATGGTTACCAAGGTAACCGCATGTGTGGTTTAAAACGACAGCAAACACTGGTGTGTTTACTGGTGTATGATCTGTTGACAGTGAAGCCAAACAAGCTCATGTTGTTCTAATTAAAAAGTCAGTCAAAAACAATCAGATTTCATGCTTCACACATTGCAAGAAGTTTTCCACACAACTGGAGGATGCGGTGAAGTTTGGTTACCTTGCTGAGGAGTTGGAGGTGTGCAGCCTGTCGCCTGCAGCTCTTCATCTAACAGCCCACTGGGGTTATTAAAAATGATGTGCTGACAGAAAAAGGATGAAAATGACTGTCTGAATTTGTGGACCCATTTTTGATGAACAATCGCCATCAGCACCAATCTCCGTGACAATCATGTTGAGTTTCCTGTGGCTCCGTCACAATAAAATCCACCTTGTGTTTCACCTGTTGAACACATTTAATGAGAAGCAGCAGCAGCAGAAGGTTGTCCAGTTTGCATTAGCAGCAGCAACTTAATTCAGTTCTGATGCAGCTGTAAGACAGGGAACACTGAACAGAGAGAGAATTGTGCTGGATTACACACCTGCATGGTTTTCCTTTTCAGTTTTTCGTCAAACTACATCTTTTTGTTATCGTTTTAATTTGAGAAACCCCTGGCAGTAGAACACGTATATTGTAGCTTTAATATGATCGGTGTTAATGAACTTTGCTTTCTTTTTATACCTTTTCATTTCTTCTTCTTCTTGCCTCCTAACTCTGACGCGTATTCTATTTCTCTAGGAGCACGGGATCCCCACTAACATGGGCTACGCTGTGGCGCCCCACCATTCGGGCGTCTACCCTGTCCACATGCAGCTGTATGACGCCTGGAAGAAGGTGTGGGGCATCAAGGTGACCAGCACAGAGGAATACCCACACCTGAAGCCTGCACGCTTCCGGCGAGGTTTTATCCACAGCGGCATTAGCGTAAGGCCACTCTCCCTCTCTCTCTTTCTCTCACTCTCCCTCTCTCTTTCACACACTTACAGACAGACACACACACACACACACACACACCAGGTATCCATAAGGCCTCATTATCTTGTTACCTCTGGCCCGTTGCTTTCCCTCCCTCGCCTTCTCAACATCCATTACCTTTTCAGCCAATAATCCCTTTCAGGGTTCTGTTTCTCTTCTACATATGCTATCCTTCATTCATTAATTATCTCCCCATCTACACCTCCTCCAGTTTTTTGTATTTATTCTTCTCTCATGGCCAGTGGTTACTCTCCATCCTGCATTTGCCCATCATCCTCTGCCTCTACTTTCAAGTTTTGTCCCTGAAGGAGCTAAAGTCCTATTTTCATTTATTCTGTATATCACAAGTGGCAAAAATACACACATTCTGTACTCAAGTAAAATTACACATGTAAAAAAGAAGTACTGATACGATTTCCCTACTTTAGTAAAAGTGGAAAAATACAGGCTCTGAAATGTACTCGAGGTGTAAAAGTAGAAAGTATGCATATTTTCATATTGTTACATTTTTTACGTTATTTTTTGTTGTTACATCTTTTATGTGTTTTTTGTCTTGTTACATGTCCTATGTCTTTCATCTCGTTCTTCATGTTGTTTTCTTCTTGTTTTGTCGTCTTTTATGTGGTTATTGTCTTGTTGCATCTTCTGCATTATTTTCGTCCTGCCGCATCTTTTGTATAATTTTCGTGGTTATGTCTTCCACGTCATTTTCGCCTTTTACGTTGTTTTCATCGTTTAGTCTTTTTTAGGTCTTTTTCATCTTGTCATGTCTTTCACATTGTTTTCTTCTCGTTACATTGCTTTTTGTTATGTTTACATCTTTTATGTTATTTTTGTCTTGTTAAGTCTTTAAGATGTTTTTTGTCTTATGTCTATTAGGTGTTTATCATCTTGTTGCATTGGTTTTGTCTTATTACATCTTTTATGTTTTCTTCTTCTTACGTCTTTTATGTGATTTTTGTCTTGTTACGTCTTTTCTTTTTTCTTCTTGTGACATCTTTTATGCTGTTGTGTGCTCTGATTGATACACCAAGGAATTTTCTTTTCTGTGTGTTACTGTCCCATCCTTTTAGGTTGAAATCCATTTTGATGTTGGGAACGTGGCGCACGATGATGCATAATAAAAATAATCAATATTTCCTCTCAAATGCCTTAAAATTAAAGTAATGGGTCTGTTTGGAGTAGAAAGTACAGATATTTGTGTTAAATGTGGGGAGTAAAAGTAAAAAGTTGTCAAAAAAAAATAAATACTAAATTAAAGTCTAATGCATAAAAACTCTACTTAAGTATTTGTACTTTGTTATATCCCACCTATGATCACAGAGGCAACAGACGTCCTGAGAAAGGCAATCATCTAATTAGTCTTGTTGTGCTGTTGTGTTGCTCTACAGTGTGGGAGATGATAATGTAGTCAAATGAGCCAGTCTTGCATTAGACACCTGTCTGACTGGTGCTGCCTAGCAGCCCCGCCGCACCATAACGAAGACTGACATCTCTGGCAACAGCATAGCACATAACCAATCAGTGAAATGTCAACACCCAGAAAAAGTGCACTTTGCAGCTTCACAGCTCTCGTCACGATGCTGAATAATATAGTACTATGAGAGCAGAATTAAAGTTGAATAGATTACATTCAAGAGGTTCAAAAGAAGGAGAAAAAAAATCTTATCTATTTCTTTCTGAGGTTGACCTTCAGCGCCGATAGGAAACAGTGCAGCCTCAGTCCAGTTCCTTTGTAGTGTTGGCATTCAGGCAGCCTGTGTGGTCTCACAGCTATATTCCCGTCCTTGAGATAGTGCAGTCTGAATGGACAGTCTCCACTGCTTACTGATGATTGATATTCAGTTCCCCAGACACTCCAAACTGTAAACGCATTTCCATGAATTTCCATATAGACTCAGAGTGAATAAGAGGTTTGCTTTGGCTAGATGAGCTGCATAATATGAATGTTATTGAAAGCAAACAATGTGTGGGGTAACTGCCTGGAGTACTGACAGCTCCGTTCTCAGTGGAGGGCTGATGATCGTGTGTGTGTTTATTTGCGTGAATGCATTTCTTGTTTTATTTTAATGTGCGGTGTGTGTGATATTTTGTTTCCTTTCTTGTTTTTGCCCTTTTGGTTTTGGTGACTTTGTGCTTGTTTATATCACAGGTGCTTCCCAGGCAGACGTGCGGTCTTTTCACACACACCATCTTCTATAAAGACTACCCAGGCAGTCCGAATGAACTGGACAAGCTCATCAATGGAGGAGAGCTCTTCCTCACTGTTCTCCTGAACCCTGTGAGTCAAGTGCACATGCACAGAGCACAGCTTTTGTCTTGCACACTTGGAAACCCATTTAACTGGTGGTGAAAATTGAAATATCAACAAGGGGACAGGACAATGACTAGTCGGTGACTCACGCAGTGATGTCTGCATCGAGCTTTCTCTTTTTGCACTGCTGTGAAAGCTTCTTTTAGTGGAGCCGAAATGCAGTGTTGAAATTGCTCCAATTCGTCAACAGGTTTTGTTTGGAAATGATTTTAAAAAACGTTATTTATTAACATATCTGCAACAAATGTCCCCGCACAGTCTGCAGATAATCGTATTCTTCTGAATGTCACCCTTTTTAAAACTGAACTATGAAAGAACCCTCTGTTAAAGCAGTTTAATCATTCTCTTTCCCCTTTATCTATTTCTGCTCAACTTTCTCTAAGAGTTAATTTGTTTAAGTCAGAGAGGGACACATTCATTCGTGAGTTTTAGTGGCTCATCAGTGACACTGTCTCAGTTAACTCTTTTAATTTTGAAGCTTCTACTGAGGTTTTCCAAATGAAGCTTTGAATATCTTCATGTCGTCATATTTGATGATGTCATCACCATAAAAAAAATCAGCTTTCTTTAATGAATATAACTTGTCAGTTTTGTCAATATAATTGTAAATTGTGGTGCAGATGCTGCTGGATCGCCCTGCTAATACAGATGCATGATTCCCTAAAACTCAGTATCTGGAGTACGGCTGCACAATGTGGTTAAAAAAAAACAATTAGTGGGAATGATAAAAAAAAAAAAAAATTAAATTAAATCATGATGGTGTGACATTTGTTGGTCTGTAAACAAACATGTTTTCTAACCTCCTGAGAACAATATTTGTAGGCCAGGGCATCTCTGTAGCACTACAGCGCTTCATCATAACACTGTTTTGTCACACATTTTTCCTTTATCAAAAAATTGCAGCTTCTGCAATTTGGATAATGCACTTGGCCATACTGCGATTTCGATACTATTTTGATTAATTGTGCAGCCATACTCTGGAGTTATTGGAAATGTTTGGCTCACACGAGTCGGAAACAATCCTAGGCAGCAGTCACTGGAATCTAATTCTACAAATGGTATAATACTAGTAATATTAGTGTAGCCTAATCTGTATCTGCGACTCTGCAGAAATACCAGTTTTAACGAAAGGCTGCACAACATTTGAATGTTGATATAGAATTTGAATGTCAACATTATGAAGGAAGCTTCAAACTCTACAGCTCTACTTAAAACAATAGTCAGGTGTCTGCAGATTTTGCTCTCTGTGATCATTCTTGTTCATTGTGGCCCTGAAGGGATCTGTTCCCAGAACAACTTGCATGTAGGTGATGGGGTTCTTATTCTGTGTAGGAATACATTCAGAACTTTATCTCAGAGCTTAAAGTTCTCGGGCACTGTGCCTGGTTTCAGGCTTAGAGAAGTTTTAAATTCATATAATATACATTGTACACATTTCCTCCTGGACAACTTTTCACCCTCACTTTTTTTTTTTGCTTTAATCCCTGTTATCTGAAGTTAGTATTAAGCTTCAGCATTCTGAGTTAAACAAATCAAGTGGATATCTTCCAAATTTTCCGCATGTCTTTGTAGTACAAAATTCCCTCTGTGCTATTGTCCCTCCACTGCAGCTCCGTTATCTGGGGAGACACAGAGGGGGAAATTTGTATTAACAGACTAAATTTGGAAGATATCCATTTGATTTGACAAATTCAAAATTCTGAAGCCTCACACTGACTCTCGAAAAACTTTGAAAAAGTGTTTTTGCACCTAAACTAGGACTGTGAATTTTGTCCCCTATATAACTTCTATTGAAGGAGCATCAGGAATTGATCTCTTAATGGCCAATATGAACAGGAGGAATGATCACAGCAAGCAAGTCCTGTTTCAATTTTCATATTAACATCTGACTATTACTTTAAGACAGACTTGATCTTTAATTATTGCACTGCATTAATGCTGTTGAGACCATTAAAATCCTTTATACTATATAGTGATACAAGTCAAATTTAGGGAAGCAACTAACAATAATTTTCATTAGCGATTAATCTGCTCATTGATTAATCAATTCACTATTTAGCCTGTAAAATGACAGAATAAAGCAAAAAAATATTCAGAAATATTCTTTTTAATTTCATAGAGCTCACGGCAGCGTCCTTGTTTAATCCTGGTTGGATTAGCAATTATTAGTAATTGTCCATTAGGTAGGACAGTAAAAAAACGAAACTTATGATTGACTAGTGATTTATGATATATGAAAAATAAAATGATCAAATTCTGATATTTTTGAATCCAGAACATTCAAATGTTTGGCATTTTCTATCAGCTGACAAATCAATTAATGCATAATTGTGTCAGTTGAAGCTAAATTCATATCGTGACACTTATTTCTGATGGTGATTTTATTTACACAGTTTATACCACCCGTCCCCAGATTAGACCGTATTGAGTTTACTCTCATCCCCTTTAATGAATCCTGCTCTGGTTGGTTGTTTCTTCACGTTCACAGATTAGCATCTTCATGACCCATCTGTCCAACTATGGGAACGATCGCCTGGGCCTGTACACCTTTAAGAGCCTGATGATGTTCGTCCAGACGTGGACCAACCTGAAGGTGCAGACCCTGCCACCTGTTCAGCTGGCTCAGAAATACTTCAGCCTCTTCCCCTCTGAGAGAGATCCACTCTGGCAGGTAGGAATAAGATGTTGATGATAGAATTTATTTATATAAATTATTATTTGTGTGGCACTAAAGCCAGTATTTTTATTCAGTAGTATTTTCAGTAGACTGTAAAAAAAAAGAAAAAAAAAAGACATATCTCTTAAAATGTAATGTTATGCAGTAATAGCTTGAATCCTTTGCAGGTCAGACGCAGCATGTGTATGACTTTGTGTAATGAGTAATGGTTTTGTTGGTGGATGAAGAGTGATGTCATTCTCCACCCAAACATATTTTATTAAATGCGTCTCCTTTGTTTATTCAAATGTTCGTAAGACACTACAGTTAACAACGGTTAAACAGATTTTTCTCGTATTTTCCCGCTTACGTATTTGTTGGAATACTGCAGGAGCCACGCTTAAAACAAAGCATTGTTTATCTTTCTGTGGCTACAGGATCCTTGTGAGGACAAAAGGCACAAGGACATCTGGTCCAAAGAGAAAACATGTGACCGCTTCCCCAAACTGCTTGTCATCGGGCCTCAGAAGACAGGTGAGATGCAGTGCTTCAACACCCCCTACAGGATGAACTTGGAAATGATTAAATCTGAAGTTTGTCACTCAGTTCAAAACAGACGTGTCGTTTTCTGCTACCGTGTCTTTTTTCACAGAAATAACCAAAACCTCATTCAAACCATTCAGAAGAGTAGATTGTGGTTTTATTTTGTTGTTTTTAAGTTGTGACTGTTGTTGTTGCCTTTTACATTGTCTTCACTGTACTTAAAATGATCAATGCACTCACTTAAACCCTTTGCTCTTTTCTTCCCTTTTATCTTTTTCTCCCTGTCTGCACCACCTGTTCTTTCCTTGCGCTCTCAGGGACGACTGCACTCTACCTGTTTCTGGGCATGCACCCTGACCTGACCAGTAATTACCCCAGCAAAGAGACGTTTGAGGAAATCCAGTTCTTCAATGGGCACAACTACCACAGAGGCATTGACTGGTGAGAGACCTCACAGACAAACCACATTTAAAAAGCTCTATATTCAGAAATGTCCCCACCACATAATTAAAATAATGGATTATTTGTTGTGCTCCGTTTTCATGTGTAGTGTTTCCTTTGGATTTGGTGCTTGCCTGTTGATTTTTAACATTAAAATGGGTGTGAATTCATTAACTCTAACTTTCAGTCTAATACGTAAGCCAGTGGCATTGCTGATGGCAGTGTTGGCAACACTTGAATCAGTTTGAGCACATTGTGGCTTGAGGGAGTAACACATGATTTGAGCCCTTTTATTTAGCATTCACAACCAGCATATAAATTCCTGGTTATAAATTGTTAATAGCACACTAATGCAGTTGTGTACTGTCAGTGTCCATTACTGTATTTTTACATTATGTATTTGTAGAAAGTGTAATTCCACCTGTGGACACCCATAAGTTACAGCCGGTGTATAAATAGATAATGAATGACAATATATGAAAACACAGGGGTAATAATATAAAATATGTCAAATAATATAATGTCTTAATAGGATTAGTTATAATTTCTGATGAATACTGTATATTAATAAGTTAAATTTTACATTTTTAAAATCATAACTTAACATTATATTGTGTAATAAACCATTTATTAAATGTTTGTATACTGGTAAAAATGCCAAATATCAGGACAAAAAATAATGGTTGTTGTAGTTCTAATAAGCACATTTTCATTACTTTGTCACAGTTAAAATATATAGGGAACTTCTGAATCTCATTCAGACGTGTAGGAATTTAGGTGAAATATTGTGCAAACTGCACTTAAAGGGATAGTTTGGACTGTTTGAAGTGAGGTATGATGAGGTGGTTATCCATGGTCAGTGTATTAGCTGCAGTAGATGGAGGTCGACACGCCCCCAGATTACAGAAGCTGCAGGATTATCTGTGTAGGAAACTAAACAACTCTGCTGCTGTGGACCGGGTCAGCAGAGAAAACATATTTTAGCCACCTAAAGTTTAAGTGTACACTATATTACGAATATTGTGACCACTTTCCTTGCTGTCAGTCAGTGTTTTGGGACGGGAAACTGCCGTTATAAAAGCAAAATATTGCTCTCTCTGGAGCAGCCAGACCCCTGTGGCAACAACAGTAATTTTACCTCACAAAACATCGGAGTTGCTGAGCTGTTTTGATTGATTAGTTTGTTTGTGTGATTGTGTGACTTCAGTGTTAAAAACAGGCAGCGGTAGACCAGCAACTCCCTGCTTTGTGAAGTAAAATTACTGACTTTTCCAAAAGAGTCTGGTTGCTTTGGAGAGAGATATTTGGCTTGTATAATAATGGTTTCCTATGGGCATTTTTAGGTGGCTAAAATATGTTTTGCTGCTGATCTTGTCCACAACAACACAGCTGTACATTATTTGGCTTCCAACACCTGTACTCTGGCCGCTTCTCTCAGTTAGGGGCGTACCGACTGCCATCTACTGTAGCTAATACACTGACTATGGATAAGTATCTCATACAACCCCACCTCAAATAATCCACATTATCCCTTTGAAGTGTTTAAAACATTTGAGTTTATTCTGATTTTCTAATTAAATTTTCAGACCCCAAGATGGCAGGGGTGTTTCTATTTAATGCAAATGAAATCAAGAATCAAAATGCAAATGATGTTAAGACCCCAACACAACAACAAATGCACTCATTAGTGAAATTTGGTTAGAAATTCCCTGTTTTGAGTTTTCCTGTAGGTTTAATTGATCTGAAACCTGCGTCAATGAAAGGCTTCATGCATCGCAGCATAAAGAGTCCAACACAAAATTGACTTGGCAGGAAATTTATGTGAGTGGGCTGCCCAAATATTAACATTGTACCGTGTTGCTAGATGTTTTTTTTAACAAGCTGTTGCACATGGCCGATCACCCACACAGCGCACAGGCAAATTCTCCTTATCTACACAGTGCAAATTGGACCAGATCAACTCTGGCTGTTTGTAACACTTTGTATGTTTGTGTTTGTTGTGTGTTAGGTATATGGAGTACTTCCCTCTGCCCTCCAACACCAGTTCAGACTACTACTTTGAGAAGAGTGCCAACTACTTTGACTCTGAAGTGGCTGCTCAGAGGGCCGCAGCTCTCCTGCCAAAAGCCAAGATCATCACCATCCTCATCAACCCGGCGGACAGAGCTTACTCTTGGTACCAGGTCTGTCACAGGCAACACCAAACCAGATACATAACTCAGCAGACAAAGATTTACAATTAAAAGAAAAAGTAATTAAATCAATAAAAGCAATAGAAAATGAAATAGCTTGACACCCACAGACATAGAACATAGTACAGCACACGTTCCTCACAGGAGATTCTCCTGCTTCTGCAGGTCTAAAAATCTAAAATTAAATTATCTGAATTTTAGGCCTTAAAGGAGAAATCTGTTAATATATTTACTGTAATAAATCATAAAAGATATGCCATCTGAGATTATGGAAACCTGCTTGGTTCAAATATTCACTTCTCTGACACGCTACAGCCAATAAATACAAAAAAACATTTTTGTTTGCCTGTTTCACATTTATTAGGGTTAAGATTATGGTGAACGCCAAATGATTAAGTGTCTGTTTATTAGTTTTAACAAATCATTAATCATCTTTTAGAAAGCATAGATGTTTATAACGGATCAATTGAGCAATATGTTAATGAAGTCTGACTCCAGAGTGTGTTTTTTCACAGCAGTGGGCTTTTGTTTTCAGGATAACAGTCTTTTACAGGCAGACAATTACAGTTATTAACAGCCGATCAACTTACAGCATAGGACTCATTGTCCAATTGCAATGTTGCACTCATCTTGTGTTCCTGCAGCCTGCCTGAGCTTCCTCAACTCACTTCAACCACAGACTGTATATTAAATAGGATTTCAAGTCATTAATATACAGTCTATGGCTCCAACTCACTATTTGGACTGCACTACTCTTTTTTGGATGTGCAATTGCTACATATTGCTCCTTTAAAAAATTGTATTGATTAGGCTGCAAAAACTACAAAATGAAACCATCATTGACCCAGTAACCACTAATACCATCTGTGGATCTACTTTTTTGCCAGTATGGGCATGAAATAGGTCTTTAATTACATTCACAATGGTCTTCAAAGGCTCTCTAAAAGACTTAAATTTAACTTGTATAAACCTGCATAAACGCAGGATTAGTTATTTTCCATGTAACTTCACACTTACAGTGCCTCTTCAGTGTCACTGTTTTTAACAAATTCCAAAAACACCTCCCAGATGTTGTTCCAAAAGGTTTCATCCAAACTTATAAAGTCATTCAATGCGTGTTTTTTTAAGTAATGTTATTCAGAATTTATTTTAGACCTCCTTAAATGACTCTTTCCTCACTTCTCTGTCTGCCCACAGCACCAAAGAGCCCATGATGACCCAGTGGCATTGAAATACTCTTTCCATGACGTCATCACAGCAGGCCACGATGCTCCGGTCAAACTACGGGTCCTCCAGAATCGCTGTCTGGTGCCGGGCTGGTACGCCATCCACCTGGAGCGCTGGCTCAACTACTACCACTCCAGCCAGGTACTGTGGGTGTATTCATGCACATAGTGGTGGTCCTTTTGCGATATTTTTATATTTTATTTTCCTTTTCTTATTTTATATTCTTATTGATGATGCTTTATAATTGGTGACTCTAAATTGCCCGTAGGTGTGAACGTGAGAGTGAGTGGTTGTCTGTCTCTGTGTGTCAGCCCTGTGATGAACTGGCGACTTGTCCAGGGTGTACCCCGCCTTTCGCCCAATGTCAGCTGGGATAGGCTCCAGCCCCCCGTCTATGTTACAGAAGATGAATGAATGAATGTTGCTTTATAGTTTTGCTATCCACTTTGCTGTTGTAACATTGAAACACTGTTTACTCTTTTAGACAGGCCTTTGATGCAGTGTTTAAATTCACTTGAGAATGGGTCAGGGAGCTGCCCCTGAGAGACACTCGGGAGACAAACAAGCTCCTCTTGACCCAAAATGACCAGATCTGTCAGTTGCACATGCGAGATCAATGAAATGTGGTCAGCAGTTATGAAAGAATATTGGTTGTAATAGTTCATCCCTTTAAGAAAAGAAAAAAAAGCATCAGTGCAGCAGCATTTAATTCAGACTTCAAGTAACTTTTACACACTAGCCTGTCTTGTTCCTGTCCTGACATTTGCTACTGTGTCTGTGTCTCTTCACCCAGTTGTTGGTGTTGGATGGACAGATGCTGAAGACTGAACCTGCTTCAGTCATGGATAAAATCCAGAAGTATTTGAATTTGGCAAACATCATCAACTACCACAAGATCCTAGCGTGAGTATCATCTTTTACTTCAAATTTTTCACCGTAGAATTTAAATTGTCAAGTTACAGATTACAGATTAGATGAAGGAAGAGGTTAAATGCACTTAAACTGACTCACAATGGAGGCCTGTCCACTGCTCTCAGGACAGGATTTTGACTCTGAAAACTCATTTGGCATTGAAATGGTGCTTTTTTATTTAAAGTTTTGTGGCCTTGAGTCTGTGTGCTCCAGGATACTTTGGACTAATTCTCCAAGTTTTTCCTGTAACCTGCAGATCAATTTAGAGCTTTAGACTCCACGGGTTATATTAGATGTTATTTGGAGGAGACACCTGTCACTTTAAACCACTTGTTTATGCAAGAAAACCGTCTCAAAACAAGTTCAGCAAATAACACAAGGCAGATCTGTAACCCTTTAATTTTAATCATTTGGCAGGAATAAGTTTCTTGTTTTGTTGTAGAACCCAACAATCTGTTGCAAGGCTTTCCTTAAGAAAATTTTTGAGTTCACCTCTGACGTTTGTTGCATATCTCTGTATTGGCACAATCAAATAAAGGTATAAAATGGCCAATAGATAAATAAACACTTTTTCTGACGGCCTTTGATCGATATGAGACAATATCGTGCCCATTTAACCCAGTCAGTTATGTGATGACTGGGATTGATGAGTGTAAGTAACCGCTCTGTTGACAGTAATAAACCTGAGCAGTCGGTAACAATTTAAAATGACAAAAGTCAGGAAGACGAGGATGGAGAGTTAAAACAGTCACTAGTTCCAGCAGTCCAACATGGCCGTCTATGTGAAACAAAATCATCCCTCACTCTCTCACTGACTGGTTCATCACTATCTGCCTTCACATAAGGCAAAGAATAAAATTATTCTGTTTTTTTTCTGACTCGCAGTTAATCCCTGCTGTGAGAACAGAACAACAGTTTTGTTGTTGTGTTTGAGATGAACTTCCTCTCTGTCCCAGCAGCAGCACAGCCACACCAGAAGTTACAACTTATTTATCTTTAACTCATAACTTGCTTTACGAATGACAAACTACTACTTAACAAGGCTACAATACAGCAATCTAAGTGTGTATAAAACATTCTATTTATTATTGGGAATATGCACTTTTAGTCTTTTAGATGGTCTTTTAGCCAACAGCAGAACAGTATCCACCTGATCTCATGTCAGTAACGGAGCTCAGGATGAAGGGGAAAAAAGATAACGTGCAGCAAAAAAGTTTGTGCGAAGAAATTCAACTCTGTTGACCATTTGAACGTTGTTACGTCACAGACACAGTGAAAGATAACAAACGTTAGCATACTCTATACTGTTAAATGTTTAGTTGTGCTTTGGCAGCAATGTTGATAGAGACATGTAGCACAGAAATATCAAAATAAAGGCTATCTTACATGCGACTGTATAGACTGTTTTCACTTTGCATTGATCATAGTCAGACTCACTGGAGGTAGACTCTGGGTATAAGCCTGCTGTTGGATGCATGTTTCAGGTGGCATATGCCTTTTTGTTTTTTTTAAGTCCGCCATCCTTAAAGGAAACAACAACAACCTCCGAGCTAGCAACCTAAATGCTGACTGCACCTGGATCGTAAATGGTATTAATGTAAAAAAGCTAGTAGCTGTTAACCTTTTTTTATTTTGTGGTGGCCATTTTAAAGCCATGTGCAAATGTTCCACCAAAACAAGTTTTCCCCAAAACACTGTTTGCAGGGGCACCATCACTGCATCGCTGCCCAGGACGATTGTGATTGGTTTAAAGAAATACAAACAAGTCAGAGAGTTTTCCCCCTATAGCAGACTGATGATGTGTGAAGCCAGACCTTTCTCCAGTGCTGAGCACTGTTGCTATGTGAGACTACATCGATCATATTGGATCATTGACCGTTCTGTTGATCTAGATTGATGCACCACTAGTACCAGTAGATGTGAAATCTAAATTAACGGAGTATTCTGTAGTTGATCATTTTGTGTATTCATTATGTACAGGTTTGACCCTAAGAAAGGCTTCTGGTGTCAGCTACTGGAGGGAGGGAAGACCAAGTGTTTGGGGAAGAGTAAAGGGCGCAGGTACCCTGACATGGACCCTGAGGTATGACCATTTTTGATTTTTGTTTTAAAAAAAATACATTTTGTTTCATTTCCACTATTTTGATCATATGTTTTTTTAGATGTGACTTCAGCTCACCTCTTCTGTCTGCTTCAGTCTCAGGTGTTCCTCAGGGAGTACTATAGGGATCACAACATCGAGCTGTCCAAGCTGCTCTACAGGATGGGTCAGCCGCTGCCCAGCTGGCTCAGAGAAGAACTGGTCCACACCAGGTAGCAGCACCACAGGAGGAGCCCACAGCTCCGCACACCGAACCACCGCTCGACCCTGCAGGGGGACACCGGCCGAGTGAAATGTTGAAGGTCCCAAATAGTTTTAAAATAGACTGAAATATTTGGAGATTTGAGGATGGGACTCCCAACTAGAACTCTGAACTTAACCGCGATCTTCCCAAATGAACAGGACAGCAGTGGATGGTGAGCAAAGAAGAAGAGAGCATAGTTGCTTTCAGCAGCTGGTAGCTCTCCCCTCTCTCCCTGAGCTACGAGTACTCCCCTGCAGGACAGACCAGGACGGTGGACGCCCTGATGACGGCCTCCACTGTGTCCTGAAGACGAAGTGAAGGCTCAGTGATGCGCAGGAGAGACCTTCAGTGTTTAATAATCACACCCCTGCTCTCCTTAATCAAAACTTATCTTCTTCGCATGAACTTCATCTTGAATATTAAAAGGAAGGAGAATTTTAAAAAAAAGTCTGACGCTTGAGCAGTTTCAGCTCGAGGAAACGGGTGGAAGACACAAACCTCACCTGTGTCTTCATCTATGAAGTGTTGGGAGCAGATTAAAACAGGCAGCGTAACACTGACTAAACGAATGACAGCCTGATTGACAGAGAGACATTGGTTGCAAATGCCTTTGACATAAGTGAAGTGTTAGTATGAGAGGAGATCATGGAGGACATCTGGAGTCTTGACTCAGGCTGCATGTTGTAGCCTCACTTGATAGGCCTTGGTAGAATCTAGTTATCGCATTTACAAGTGCCAGGACAGAATCTTCATTAAAATATTACCACATGGACTTTTGAGGGTTCTTTTTTTAAAGTTTTATGTTTTGTTTTCTTTACTCGGATTTTGTTTTAACGTTTCTATAATGCTAATGGCAATGCATTATTGTAGAATGTACCAAAACTAAACATCTTAGCTCAGTTGTGTTGTTAAGGCCAGATGTACAGTAGACAGGTTTGTGAAACTGTTCGGCTCAGCCTCCTCTGCAGTCAGTTCCATGACCGTTAAATTGGCTGAAGCGGGAACGGTAAGATAGATGTTGAAAGCACAATATTTATGTGAACATCGACTCTGAACATAACAGGTTACTGGAAAGCACACTAACAAAAAATGGATCCTGCTACAATCTGTGAAGAAGATCATAAGCTAGCTACTGTATGTTTAGATTCAAATAGTGTACAGAACAAGATTGTGCATTTCAAAATCTGTTATCAGCATTAGGTTGTTTCTTTTTTCTTTTTTTTTTTGTCAAAACTGTATATTTTGTCTTATATTTTGTGTCATTTCATTTACTAGATGAGTTTAAGTTTGGCAGGAGAAAAGGCTGTCTTTGTGGGGGGGCAGAGAAAGTTGCCAGGAAAACCAACAGTATGCCCCGAGAGACCATACGGACGTTTGGTTGTTGGTCAAGGTGTTACCACTGCAACTAGATGTCAAGCATAGATAACAAAAAGCTGCTCTTATTGCAATAGTTTTGTACAATGTTCTGATGTAATAACAATGCACATGTTGGTCCTTTTATTTCCAGACTTTGTAATGTACATAATAACGCAGACCCTCGGTAGACCTAAATTATTGAATGTGTTTGGGTTTACACTCTCCATCAGCCCATTCATTCCCATAGTGTGAAATGTCAGTGCTGTACTGAGGGGAGTTTGGATTTCTTCGTTGTGAGGAGGTGTGTCACTAAGATTGTTTCCTCTCATGTCCTCTCACTGCCAACTATTGTACACAGGTACTGAGTCTCTCCATATAAAGTATTAAGTGATAACACATAACAGCAATGATGGTACTAATCTCCTGGACTGTATGATAAAGATTTGTAATTGTTGTCAATAATTTTTACAGTGTAACTAATATTGTCGGTGCTTTTTAATTTGCAAATAAAACACCACTGTATTTTTCAGTAGTTGGATCTTTTTTTCCCTCCTTTCTCCTTCCAGTATTTTATCAGAATGAGGGTTTGTTGTGATACCGATGCGCATTATAAACAATACATCAGTATTGAAAATAATGCTTTGCTCTAGATTCGGGCTGAGCCATATTGATGAAATCAAATGAGATATTTTTGACCACATACCTCCATCAATATTTTGACAGTATTGTAGGGTTGATTACTGGTGTTTCCCCAAAATACTAACACGAGGAGATTTATGATAAATAATCATTAGTAATATGGATATAATGACTTAGTAGGTAAGGCAAATAATGAACAGCATGAACAGTCTGGTAAGTTCAGAAGATTACGTCAGTTTCATGTAGCCTTTAAAAGCAGAATTAAGACAAGACTTGATGTCAGGACACAACAATGTCCAAAGTCTAACTTAATATCTTATCACGATATCAATACTATATCAATATATTGCCAGTCCTACCTCCGATACAGCCTATAATGCTAAAAATAATAATATATGTTTTACTAGACTGTTTTTGGATCATATTTTAACAGTCACTTTAACTTCATCTTAATTTTGTCTTGATTTTATTGGCCTTACAGTTTGGCTTCTGTTGTTTTATTGCTTTCTGACTCCCTGCCTTGCTTTGCCTGTCAAAGCACTTTGTAAGCTCTGTTAAAAATGTATATAAATAAAGTTATTATTATTGTTATTATTTGCTGATGAGCTAAGTTAAAGTATTGGAAAGGAAAAATCAGAATATCACTAAGAAACACATTTTATTTAGTTGAGCATCGCTCTAAGCTCAAAGCAGGATGATGGTGACTGCTTTTATGCAGAGATTTCTGGAAAACTAAATCACTGCCTGGTTATGGCTGAAAACCGGACCGGTTTGTCTTTTGGTTTCACTTCTCGGTGTCGTACTTTCTAGAAGAAAACTCTCAAAATCACATGAATTATAGACCTATTGACGAACAAAATAGGTGTATTGACATGTGGCTCATGTTACCTTTAATTCTTTGTTGGGAAAACACCAAAAGTGCACCAAGGAAGCACTCCTCCGCTGTTGTTCCAGGAACTAAACAACATAAATAAAGATGAAATGCTGCATTTAAAAACAATAATAAGGCTCGACGATAAGGTCACTTTTATTGTTTGTTTGTTTTTTTTGCTTTCATTGTCTGCTTTTTCCCTGTAAAGCACTTTCAGGAAAAGTTGTCTACTATACAAATAAAGCTTATAAGTATACAAGCAGTACAATTTCTCTAAATTCTAAGTATGGTACTACTTTGAAAAAAAAACGTTTAATAGTATTAAATCTGCATTATTCAAATAGTCTATGTTATTTTATACTTAGCATAAATGATAAATAATGCCATACAACAGAACAAGTTAGGCAGTAAAGTTCACTCCTTCACTATTGTCTGCCTCTGTCAACAAGTGATGATGTTAAACTGACCAATCACAGCTCGCATGCTCTCACAGCCCTCCCAGAGCGCTTTTAAAGACAGGGGACTTTCCACATCCATCCACCTTTCTCAGGAACCTGTCTGTGCCTCCTTCCCTATTTTGAAGACCATTTATCTGCTTGACCAGCCGGACTCTCTGCAGTTTGTTGCTTTGAAGAGACAGGAAGAAACTTCCAGGACAGATGGCCAGCTCTCCAGAAGATGCTCCCCTGGCCAGAGGCAGTCTGGCGGGTAGTGAAGAGGCCCTTGTTCTCCCTGGAAGACCGGGAGGGTGAGAGGAGCTTATCAACTGAATTTATACTCATAACAACAGCTGTTTGCCCAGTAGGAGCTAGATGCAAAATATCATCTTCGCTAATTATGTGCGTGTTTTTTTCTATGTGCAGCAGAATTAAAGTGAACAATACATCCAAATTAAAACTTCAAATGTGAAAGTATTATATTTGAAGTTAGTATAACACAGAGTTACACTTACTAAGCAATGCATTTGTTTAAGTTGTCTTTTATCACTTTTTCCTCGCACCAGATTAGATAATTAAATAATGAGTATATTTATGTATTCCGTTGCAATACTATATATGTTTGAATGTTTGCACATTTAATATATTTTAAAGCATCTTCAGTAACGTTCAATGGGCAATTCACTTTGCTGCAAATTTAGAGAAGGCGTCTGCCTGGTAACTGGTGACGCAACTGGTGATCCTATTGGTTCATAGAAAAAAATATTAACCAATAGTCAACATTTAAGCTCAGAAATACATATGATGTATGAGTGTGACAATTTTACAATATTTTTAATGTATGAAAAATATTTCTGCGGTCAAGGGATAACTAAGGCTTATTGTTTTCCTCACATCACTGACTTTTTTGTAGTTGCACTATTAATTATTTGGGTTTTAATCAATTCTCTTAAAATGAACTAAAAGTAAGAGGAACTAACATCTCAACAAACAAAATCCTGATTACATATGATTACATTGTTTACATACATCACATTGTACCTGTGTCTGAGATGAAGTTTCACTTTTCATTTTAGCAGAATCGTTTATGACATTAATGAATAAACAGTTGTGGCATTTTTTACCTTTTTATAAGAAAGAAAAAGACATTTTATAACTGTTTATAAATGTTAAATAGGCTCTAAACAGTAGTTAGACGTGTACTTCCGTACAGTAGGGAAAGGTGTCTGCCTAGTAACAAGTGACAAGCTCATATTCTACTGGCTCATTAAGCAGCAGATAAAAAGGCTGACTGTGTTTGTCTCAGGGCTTTTATATATATTACTGTAATTAACAATATGGTAACTTAAAAGTTATGTTGATCTTATTTTGCTTTTCTTTAGAATATGGATGACACCATCAGATTGCTGGGTTATATATGGGGCTTTTTGTGTGCTGGACAGTCAGTATCAAAACAAGAATAACATTGAAAATCCCACACAGAGCACCATTTGGGAAGGCCCCCAACTGACTTTAATACCTTGAACAGTTTTTGTAAAATATACCATATCCTTAAATAACTTTAAGCAGGGTTAACTTGAAAACAGGAGTTCCCCAGCTCACTTAAAGATGTTAATTGTCTGGACTCATTTTCAATAATAAAAAAAGGCAGAACAATTCATGTTTATAAGATTTGAAGTGGTTCGAAAATAAAAATTTTAAGTTGAATTAACTCTGAACACTGAATAATTAAACCTATGTATTTACTTTTAAGTTAATAAGAGAAGATTAGTTGATTCCACTAAATTACTGTTATATGTTTTTCAGTTATCACACTTTTAGTCTGACTGACACATATTTTTATATTTCTCTCTCTCAGGGGCTCCAACAGTCGTGCTCTGAAGATTGCAGGCCTGACGACGCTGGCATGTCTGCTGCTGGCCAGCCAGGTCTTCACTGCCTACATGGTGTTCGGACAGAGGCAGCAGATCCACTCACTGCAGAGGAACTCGGACAAAATGGGCAGACAGCTGACCCGCTCATCCCAGGGTAAAAAGAGGCGTTATTAAAATCCTAAAGATCAGACAGGGTGGTCAAAGAAGAGATGTGTCAGTAATGAGTAAGAGTCTCTGTCAGACAGGATGTAGGGATGGGGAGGCGGAGAGGGAAGTGAGAGTTTGCTTTAAGGAACTTGATCTGAAAGCTGGAAAGAGAAATGAAAGATGTGTTGGTGATTGATAAGGAGGACAAATCAAATCAGCTTTGTGCTATTCTTAAGCCGAGTTTATTAGTAGAGCTGCAATGATTAGTTGATAATCAATTAACTGTCAACTATTAAATTAAATGTCAACTAACTATAACTCTGATTTCAGTTTATCAAAAGTGTCCAAATAGACATATTTTTTGGTCTGTTTAGTCCTCTGTGACAGTAAACTACATTTGAGGACATTACCTTGTGCTGTGATAAAGATTTTTCCCAATTTTCTGGCACTTTTTAGATCAGACAACTAATCAATTAATTGAGAAAATAATCATTTTCATAATTTTATCATTTTTATATGTAATGACAGAATTTTAGATCAGTTATTTGTGTGTATTTTATACAACAAACAACAAATCAGTAATTTCCAGGAGTCATTTTCAAATGTTATATCCATACATTTTTAATAATTTTCAGTAAAAACAAAATAGAAATTCTCTCCCCATTTATTTTACTTTGTTTGTTTTTTACAGCTGTGGCTCCAATGAGGATGCACATGCCAATGAGCAGCCTCCCTCTGCTGAGGGACTTCTCTTCAGATGACGACTCCAAGACGCCCCTGACTGTAGGTTTACTCCTGCCTCCTAGAAAAACGTTTCTGTTTTAGCAGAGGTGTGGACTTTCACAAAGAGAGACGACTTTAGACTCGACTTGGTAGACTTCACTTGGACTTAACCCTTTTTGACTTGAAAATAACGCTTCATTTCCTGAACATACAACACAAAAAGACAGAAACATACAAAATTCATTCTGTCGTGGTACTGGTTAATAGTATTACATGTTGCTCACTGTTGTTCGCTCCCTTGTCTCCTGTCTGCCTCGTCACTATCTCTGTCCAAAAAATAGTGCTTTAAACTATGAAAGTGCAATATCAGCAATACCTTTTTATGATCAAGTTCAGTGGCACTTGCTTTAACTTATTTTAACAAAAAATACAAAAATTTAAAACCATTCATGATTTTTTTGTAAATGTTATTATTACTTTTTTTTAAAATGGCATTGCATTTGGTGAAGAGCACATTATGACTTGTATAGGACTTGAAACTCCCGGACTTGGGACTTTACTTGGGACTTGTCAGTCTTGACTAAGGACTTGCTTGTCTTGACTTGTGACTTGCAGAGCAACGACCTTGTCCCACCTCTGGTATCTGGTGGCAACAGTTTTGCTTGAGACTTTTTTAAAATATTGTCCTGGATGATGTGTCACAAATGAATACATTTAAACATGAATGTCAACACACATTCTGAATGTATCTCGTCTGTCTCCTGTCATCAGAAGCTGCAGGATGCTGTTGTCAGTGTGGAGAAGCACGTGAAGGACCTTGTGCAGGTATGTTGCGCTCAGTATCCTGTATGTCCTCTGCATGTTGTTGATGTTGTGTTGTCACTGAACTTTTGTCATGTTTTCATCAGGACTCCCAGCTGCCACAGTTCAACGAGACCTTCCTGGCCAACATGCGCAGCCTGAAGCATCAGCTGAATGAGACCGAGTGGCAGGTAAAGCTGCACACAAGTTTTTATGGAAAATACTTACTAAAATGGGAATGGATAGAGTTAAATGATCTTGTCGGTCGTGTATTTTTTAACATGTTTTTCACTCTGCAGAGCTTTGAGACCTGGATGCGTTACTGGCTGATCTTCCAGATGGCCCAGCAGCAGCCTCCACCCCCGACAGCTCAACCAGGTGACTGCAACTCTCTTTCCTTTGCTGATGTTCTGATCCAAACTGCTGCGGTGACAGTAGATGCTGGTTTTCCTACATTTCCAGCTGGGACTTTAAGGACCATGGCTGTAATATTTTACTGTGAAAATATTTATGTAAGAGAGAAATGCTGAGTAGAGATGCAGAGTGTGGAGCTCAGTAGTTCACAAGATGCACACCAATGGCTTGTTTAAGATAAATTAAACTATCATTTTCATTATTTTGGTGCAAAATCACAAGTGTTATTTCCTAGTCTTCATGATGAATAAAACACAGATTTAGCCTAACCGTAAAGGAATAGCTTCATTTACATTTTGGGAAATAATTGATGAGATCAAAACCACTCTCACATGTGTCTGATGAATAATAAGCCACAGTCAGCAGCCTGTTAGCTTAGCATAAACACTGGAAGCAGAGGGAACCAGCTAGCCTGGCTTAGTCTAAAGATAATGGTCCACCTACCCGCACCTCTAAAGCTCACTAATTGTACACATTTGTTTAACGAAAAAAGAAAAACAAACAAACAAACAAAAAAAGACTAAAGTTCCTGTTTCCAGCCAAGAGGCAAACTTGCAGTAACCCTCTTTCTTTTAAAACTTTGTTTTTTGTATTGATTAAACAAACAAGTTAATAGTGTTACAGCTGTTATAGCTGTGTGTCCAGTGAATTTTTAAGGTGCTAGGAGGTGGATTTTGTCACCTTCCGACGCAGCCAGGCTTGCTGTTGATGCTTGGTGCTCGATTGCTCTGTGTGAACTTGCAGAGCGCTCACCAATGCCTCATAGACACTGGAAGATAACGAGCAGGTACAATATCTGGTCATGTCAGGGACACACTGGGGAGACATGCAATGAGTTACAGCCAATAAGAGCAGCCACGGGCTGGAGGAGACGAGGAGTCGAGAAGGAGAGACGAAAGAGCACCAAAGCAGCAGCCAGAAAATCCCAAATATTGGGGGAAAAAATAAGCAAAAGTAGTTATGAAGTAAAGGTTATGAAATTGTAAAGTCGTTCAAGATGCACCACACTTAATAATCCAATGTCACTACTTGTGTGTGTGTTTTTGTGTCAAAACGTGGTTTGGAGACCAGACGCATTCATCAGGGATTTCTCATTAGAGAAATCTTGTAATGACTTCTTGTCATGTTGTGTGCAACCTACAACAACTTCAAGATTCCTGATTACAAGACAGAAAGTTGTGTAGTGTGAACAGTACAGTCATGTAGTGTGGCCAAGGCATCAAATCTAACAGTATTGCTCTAACTTTGCTGCAGTCACCAGTACTTGTCACCAAACAGGCCTTTAATATTCTCTCCTCTCTCCATCCCTCAGAGACGATCAAGACCAAATGCCAGATGGAGGCAGCACCCGGTCCCAGCAAGATTGGGTCGTACAAGCCCCAGTGTGATGAGCAGGGCCGCTACAAGCCCATGCAGTGCTGGCACGCCACCGGCTACTGCTGGTGTGTGGATGAGGCCGGCACAACCATCGAGGGCACCATGATGCGTGGCCGCCCCGACTGCCAGAGAGGTAGAAGTCACAAATTGAAGGACTTTTGATTCAATGCTGTATCTGTAGCCTCTCATATGCGGCCGTCATGAACAATGAAAGGAAGTTAATTTGCCTTTTTTTTTTTTTTATCTGTTCATTTCAGGCGCATTTCCTCGTCGCATGATGATGGCCCCCAGGCTGATGCAGAAGACCATCAGCATCGATGGTGAGTGCCTCAGATTAGTTTTTTTTGAGTGAATTTTATAGTTTAGATATTTATTCACAAATATTTGTTGGTTGCTACACATCTTCACTTGTTGTGTTTTTCCTTTTCTCCAGATGAATAAAGCAAATGAAGGAAAGTGGCAAGAATTTCTTTCTATCAAGCAATCCTCTCCGACCTGAGCAATGAGTCATTTTAAGCTGAATGCGACCCTTGCGTGCAGTAATTAGTTTGATTCCATCAATCACTTAGTCCTCCATGTAATCCCTTCAATTTTAACTATTTTGCTGGCTGCTTGAAATCAAATCAATAGGGGCCTGTTACAGTTTATTGCTTTTAATATTTTCAATTGTTGTTTTATATAACAAAATCATCTTGGGGTGTTCTCAATGACATTTTAGCTGAGATGTTCATATAATCTCCGATGTATTAAAGTATGTGTGTTAAAAGTGTTTATCTCTGAAGGATGCTTAAAGGGCCGGTTCACCCAAATTACATATATTCTCCCTTACCTCCACTAGCATTTAGAAGTGGAGGTAGTTCAGGTGTTACTTTCCCAGATTTTATGATATTATCTCTGAGATGTTTGCCTCCACCCCACTGCGATCAAGATCAGCAGCATTAATTACACTTTCCAGAAACAGTGTCCCCTGTTACTCTGAACAATCCACAGACCTCACTGGGGACAGTCTTCACTGGGAATATTTCTTTGTTAGAGAGTATTTCCAATAAAAACAGTTCACAGTGAAGTCTGTGGATTATTCACAGTATTGGGGACAAAGTTTCTGGAAAGAGATGTTTGCATTGAAATGTTTTTCAATGCTGTCAAGACCAACAAATGAAAACCCAGCTAAATAAAACCAAAACTCATCTGCATGGCTCGAGAGTTTAGTGAGAAAGTATGAGGGAATGTTTTGTAATGTGGGTGAACCGGCTCTTTAACGTGTGACTGTATGAGGAAGTGACATTCCTATGTAGGTGTATGTCTTAAGAAGGTGAAATAAAGTTTTCCTAACAATCTGTTTGCATTTTCATACATACCCAAGTCATGTTCCACTGAGATCAAATGAATGTTGAAGCAATAGACAAAACAAGGCCTTAATAAACTTAAACCTGATTAGACGCAGTGACACTTAGTCCTGGACTCTGCCATCTGTTTCTGGTTTTTAGTTTCACTTTTCTTTGAGATATATTATTTAGTCATGCGTTAGTGCTTTAATTCTCATATTTACATGTTTTTACAC
Source organism: Lutjanus campechanus (assembly GCA_027495735.1). Classification (NCBI taxonomy): domain Eukaryota; kingdom Metazoa; phylum Chordata; class Actinopteri; order Lutjaniformes; family Lutjanidae; genus Lutjanus; species Lutjanus campechanus. Next base: position 1,675 of record JAJHUR010107814.1, on the reverse strand, counting down.
CTGCCTATCCTCCCTCTTTCCCCCTACATGTTCTAAGGTCATCATTTAGGAAAGACATACAAAAGATGCAAAGTTAAGAAGCTGGAACAGTTTAAATGAGGCTGTGCTTATTTTCAATAGTCCAGCTAGTTCAACAATCCAGCTAGACGGTTTTGGGGATATTGGCTGTAGAGACGTCTGCGTTCTCCTGAATAATGGGACTACATGGCACTTGGCTTGTGGTGCTCAAAGGGTAAGGAAATACAATTTGAAAAACTTTCTCTTTCCAGAAATCATGATCCAGTTATTCAAGGTAATCCACAGACCTTGCTGTGAGCAGTTTTATGTAGGTACTATTTAATTTCTACAACTGCACCCACCAACCATATCACTGTGCAAAAGGAAGCAGGTGGGGTGAATTGACGCTTAAAATTACCTGGAACTGACAAAGCAGACATCCATGTGGTTATCTATCAGGGAGGAAAAAACTATCCTGATGTTTTATTTAAAAAATAAAGGTACTTATAGCACACTGTAGAAATACTGAATTCAGAACATTACTTAAGTGAAAGCATAGAAGTCTTATTAGTAAAATCCACTTAAAGTATCAAAAGTAAAAGTGCTCATTCTGTAGAAAAATAGTCCCTGTCAGTGTTTTATATCTGAGGTTTCTGGATTAATATTACTGTTTGTGTCTGTTGCATTTTACTGCTATAGTTTTTTAGGTTGAGCTCATTTTAGCTACTTTATTGGGTAGTTTAATCTGCAGCAATGCATTATTTATATAAGATCATCATATGTTTATAGTGTGGCTGTCCTGTGAGAACCATAATTTCCAAAATAATCTAATTTGCAGATACATGTATTTCACTGGACAGGCAGGATATGAAAAATTGTAATCTAAAAAGTAACAAGTAATTTAAGACGACAGAGAAATGAAGTGAAGTGAAAACTTAAAACAATATTGGCCTCTGAAATGTGGTAGAAGTATAAAGTTGCATAAAATGGAAATACTCGAGTGCAGTAGCCCACAAGCACCTCAAAGTTATACTTAAGTGCAGTACTTGAGTAAATGTACATAGTTACATTCCAATACTGTTTTCTATCAAAGCTGACCCCATCAGTGGTGTTTTCTCAGAGCTGCAGGTGGGATCATCATCACGTTATCTGCTCATATTCGTGAGGGGATGCACATCTGCCAGCATCATGGGAAGTGCTGATTTCTCTTGTTCTTTATGGTGATGGTGATCGTTTGGGGGAATTTAGCCCTGCTTTGAGGAAGCACTCTACATCATAGATTAGAAAGTCTTCCTCTTTTGTTTAGAAGTGTGAGCATAAGGAAATCGGAAGTCAGTGAGAATAACTTAATGGTGCAGGTGCATTTCTTGCAGCAAATGGTCTTCATCATCTGCAGCTAAACTGACTAGAGGGTAAGTGCTTGATTCAAGTTATACATTTGTAAATTTATGTTCTTCCGGAGTATTTTTGGGACCAATTGTAGCAATAGTTTTTTGGAGATCAGAACTTTTGTATTATCAACCCAACTTTTTATGTAGCTTTAAACACTGCTTGACATGTAAGCCATCATCTGTGAAGGAATTTTCCCTCTTTAGGCGGTGATATGACCAGGTCATGTTTGGGAACACTTAGAAATCCTGAAATGATATTTTAACTATCTCTGCCTCCTCTGTGTCTC
>JAJHUR010107811.1:0-24673 GCA_027495735.1 Lutjanus campechanus | reverse complement strand
TACAGTATTGAACCGACAGCATTAATCATGTCGATATAAATGCAAATCAAGTCAACAGGTGTCATGCAAGCAAATGTTCCTATTCCTAAACATCTCTTTATTTTTTCTACATGAGGCTGCCTGTTCCACCTGTTTTACTTAAAATGAATGTCACCAAAGAGGAAAAACATCACTTTGCCGTGCTGAATTTGAAGCAGCAAATAAAAACATTACTAGTTTACCAGTGTCAGTAGCCGTATTAGGGGTCCTGAGACAGTTTAAATAATAGGCCTCAGGTGACCACAGTCATGCAGTTGTCATCACAGCCCACGTATTAATTTTTTTATTATTTTTTTTTTAGGGTAAATGTAATTCCAATGCATTTGAGGTCTGAGTTGCCACACACATGTCCGGTCAGGAGCACAGCTGCTGACTGGTCAACAGATTCAACCCAAGGCACCATAGAACTGCCAATGGATGGCTAACAACATGCTAACAACAACAACTGATTTCAACAAAGTCAAATGGACAAATGATCGTGGAAGACAGTCCGTGCTGGGTTTATCATTATGGATATATTTTATAAAGTCTCAAAAATGACAGTGGAGTTAAATGCTGGATTTTAAAGCTTCTGATAAGGATACGATCACACTGGCACCATTAGGGTTTCTTGCTCAGCTTACTATGGCGCTAATCTATTTTATCCTTGCAGCAGCTGGAAAATGACAGATGACACTTCTCTTGGTCTTGAGAAGCTGCAGCGTTAATTAGCCGACACACTGTAACCTGTACTGTACATTTACTGCCAGATTGACAGCTTACTGCACACACGTACTGTCCTGTTCCTTAAAGGATCTATGTTACGTTACTCTTGTATCCTATAATAAAGTTCAAAGGGCTTTATTGAAGGACACCGCAGCAAAAAAAAGGAAGAGAGAAAATGCATCTCTACCATCACAGCCCTAATTAACATTTGTCAGTAGATCAGCACTGTGCTGTGAGAGAATAACAGGGATTTGATGTGAATGTAGATGCTAAAAAAAAACATCTTGCTGAAGTAAAGCAATCCATGACCGAGCTGGGAGGTTGTTGACAGGATGTTACATTCACAGTCACGCAGATGGAAGAAAAAAATATCGTAGAGAGGGTGATGTTACACTGCTGGGTGTAACAAAACGATGTTCCCCTGGGCAGCAACTTGTCAGCTGAGGTAGCAGGTAGTAGAGTTGGGCGGTATGCATTTTTTATACCTTCCTGACATTTTACCAGGGTTTACAGCAGTATTTGTGTAAAATGGTTCAACTCAAGTGTACTCCATTGTATTACACAACCACAAACACACACACACACACACACACACACACACACACACACACACGAGCTCAAACCTAAACTCTATATTTACAGCATCATCGCTGAACATAAACTACAAGACTGACAACTTCACTGCTCACTTTCTCCTCCTTCCTTCCTCGACCTCAATACAGCATCTCCAGGTCGGTTAAATAGAAAGACGAGCATCTGAATTTATGACGAAACTGAAAACCGTACTGTCAGGACCCTGGTATACTGTAATACCTGTATACCTCTCACACCTAGTAGGTAGAGGTGCGAATCTCTTGGTACCTCACGATTTGATTGCGATTCAGGGAGCTATGATGCAATGATAAAACAATTCTCGACGCATCAAAATTTTAAGCCATGAGGCGCCAGTCAGGTTGTATCCATGTGCACCAGCTTATGTTAAGTCATCCTCACCAAAACACAAGATGTAGCCTAGTTTAGAAGCAAACATGATGCACACATTAAAGGATGGAAATATTTTTGTCCGATATAATTCAGAATATATTCTAGACTGAATGAAAAGGGGGCACAATTTTCAGTCTGTTACTCCAGCTTCCCTTGAATACAATATAAAACCTAACTGCCAATTAAATGGTCTGCAGCCTTTTTATTTTAAAAAGTAAACTGCACTAATTAATGAATTAATCAATTTAAAAGCATCATACGGTGTTCTGCCTGTATGAGAATAACAAGTGAGGAGGAAGCAGAGTGCACTGCTGTATGTGGTGTCATTAATGTAATGTCTCCAGCAGAGGAGAGTAGCCTCTCTGCTGCTCCAGGGAAACCCCATCGCTGTCCAACATGCACAGCAGTTAAAAAGTTTTAGAGGTGAAGAGACTGAGCAGAGAGTTATTTTCTTCACCACAGAGTTGAAGTTGTTTAATGCCGCGGTGTGTGCCGCTCAGCCGCTCTCGTTTGTTACAGCTGATCGCTGCTCTGTTAAAAGTTTTAACATGTCTGGGCGATGGTAAAAAAGTGTTCACAATACAATAAATTATTTGGACATCAAATTAAAACATGCTTGCAACTGCAGCCTTTTGATAAGATGAAGTACGTCTCTCCCTGTTAGCTGCTGATGACTCCAGTGCGCTGTAGACTGTTTCGCCTTTTTCGCACCATCAACATCATGTTAATCGACATTTAGAAAATTGATTTTTGACATTTACGAACTGATTCAGAATCTTCCATGTCCGCATCGACATGCACCTAAGAACTGAGTATTTCATCCACCCTTGCTGGTAGGTTGTGGTAATTTTTTCACCCTGTGGAAAAAGGCAAACTACTACTGCAAGCCTGTGGGACTAAAATCTTATGTACAAGAAAAATCAACAATGCAAGCAATGCAACTTCTTAAATCATTTTTCTGTGCAACTGAAGAATGAATATTTGTGTACAAGTGGTTCCTGCTTGAGGTCTGTTGTTGCTTCTTTTACTTTTACTCCCCAAGTTACCACCTTTATCAGCAGGAAGACAAGTCATGTTCATCTTCAAGCAGTAATTAAAGGCAGGCAGAAGACATTTGCACTATGAGGTCCTAAAGTGTGCAGAGTGTTATCACAGCAGTTGATTAAAATGCTATTTCAGGAAGCAGGGAAGTTTGCATTTGCCAGCTCAGTCATTTGCCGATACACTTCGTTGAATATAAGCATCCTGTTATTTACACAGTTTGGACACTTTCTAAACACTGGCGATGGCAAGGGGTTAATGCTTTTACCCAGAAAATTGGTCCACTTAATATTCTGCAGAATACTTATAAGGAGAAGCCAAGTAGAAAACTTGATGACTCGCATGCACATGTGCAAATCCAGTTGTTGAAAAAAAAAGTACTAATGCTCAAATGTAATTATGAATTTCAAACAAAAGGGTTCAAATGCGGAATTGGTCCCCTAAACTCTCATCTGTTCCTTATTTATCAGAAAAGTCAATTTCATGGCTAATAGGTTCATTACTGTGGTCATGCTTGAAGGGCCTTCTCTGATAAAACTCACTGAGGAGTTGAGAGCTAAGCCGCTGGAGCACAGGTCTTAATAAGGTCCTCTCTCTGTCTCTATGCTTCTCTTTCTCATGGCAATATTACAGCCAAGTTAAACTCTGACCCTTTTATTCACACAAATCCTGTATTTTAGACTGTTGTGACTGCTGTGTGTGGAGCAAATCCAGCGACACAAGAGAAATCTTCTTGTGTAGGAAAGGGCACAGATTTGCCTCAGCTGCTCTATTCACTACAGACAATTTATCTGCTGTTCTGGGGGAGAGACTTTCTGCAAAGGTCCAGCTAGACAAGACAGCTCTGTGCTGCATACTAATGACAGCCGACTGTTTCTACCACACACCCTTGTCATCCTGCATTCCAGCCATGTTCTCATGCTGTCACGCTGCAGTGGAGATGGATCGCTTTATGAGGCGATGCTTTAATACAGCACGTGCGAAGCTCCGACTTGTGTTTGAAATTGAATTCTTTATTGTCATGTGGGTAGGCTAAGACCTAACCCACATCATGCTGTCTTTTTTTCTATTCAGTAAGTTCAATACACCACACCCCGATATCCTGATTCAGCAGAAACGGTGACCTGACAGAGGCTGATGATTGTAAAAGCCTGGCGGCTCAGCCAGCACTTCCTCCTGCTTAATCCCACATGCATGTGCAAGGTGAATTAACAGCAGGTGCTTTCTAAAAAAAAAAACTAATTTCACCTTCTGCTCTCTTCTCAACTGCATATTCAAATATTAAGGGAGAGTTTGGTTATTCAATGTGCAGTTGTACGGGGTACTTCGATAGTCAGTATCTGACTTACAGCAGATAGCAGGCGACACGCCATGTGGGGGACCAGCATGTAAACTAAGCCATGTACTGCTGTAGTCTGGGCCAACAGCAAAAGGTATTTTAGCCACTTACAAAAGATCTAGTGAAAAAAAAAATCTGCTGGTGTACCGCTGTCTTAGCAAAGCAAACTGACAGTTTAAGGCAGTTGCAGGTAAAATCACTGATTTCACCAATAGAGTCTGGTTGGTTTGAAGAGAGCAAAAATTGGCTCGTATAAGAGCAGTTTTCCATCTGAAAAGGCTGCCTGACAGCACAGTAAAGCAGGGAAAATATTCAAAATATAGCGTACGTTTAAACTGATAGATTTTTTTAGGCTGACCTTTTTTAAGTGGCTAAAACACAGACACGTTTTGCATTAATGATTTGCGGCGGCGTTTCTCATCTTTCTTATAAAACCCAAACTTATTCCACACACTTGTGACTTATGAAAGTTTCATGGCGCAGGGCGGTGCGACATCAGTTCTTTCACCGTCTGTTTTGAGGAAATGAAGAGGGGAGACAGGAGCAGGAAAGGGGAGCACTTGTTTTGTGTGAGCGAGGCAGCAGGCGTCCAGTGAGAGCGGTGCAGGCAGAAGCGGGGGGGGTGGGACCGTTCCTTGATGAGATGTATGGTTGCTCTAGTGCTGCATCGATTTTTTCCAATTCACATTCAGCTTCATCGGAATCGATGCACTCACATCTTACACATTAAAGCCAGATGCATCAGATGCATGAGTGAATCGACACACACCTAGTAAACAGGTTAATTGATAACGGGTGATAGTATCATGTTTGGGTATGGAAATGGGATTCCTGGAAGGCTCAGTCTTTCACAAGCATGGATGGGGTGAGGTTTGCCACTTTGTGAAAAACTGGGCAAAATGGGCAAAGAGTCCAGCAGTTTAAGAACATTTCTCAACACAAAACTGCAAAATATCACCAGATAGATTCAGAGAATCCAGAGGAATCTCTGTATTTATGAGGTAAGGCTATAAACCACCACAGAATGCCCATAATCCTTGACCCCTCAGCTGACACTATTAAAAACTGACATGATTATTTGAATGATACTGCATGGGCTCGGGAACACTTTGGAAAACTGTCGTCAGTAAACACAGTTTGTCGCATCTACAAAAGCAAGTTAAGACTCTTCTCTCATGCAGCAATACGGTCATATATCAACAACGTCCAGAAACACTGCTGACTTCTCTGGGACCCGAACTCATCTGAGATGGACTGATGTAAGGTGGAAAAGTGTGCTGTGGCCTGGAGAGTCCAAATTTCTGATTGTTTTTGGAAATGATGGACATTGTGTCCTCCGGGCTAAAGAGAAAAATGACTATTCAACTTGTTACCAGCACAAAGTAAAGTCTGGGTACTAGACTGGCCTGCCTGCAGTCCAAACCTGCCTGCTGTCTCCCATTGAAAATGTTGGCGCATTAGTTGTTTGTTTTTATTAGGATCCCCATTAGCACCAGCATAAGCATTGGCTATTCTCCCTGGGGTCCACACACATACGCACAGTCACACTTATACACACAACAACCACATAAACACAACAAACATAACAGCTCATCTCGTTAACTTTACAATTAAGTAAAATATGGTCAATATTAATCCTGAAATCACAGGAACTTAACCCTTTCATATATACATACACTCATCATTGTTCATAATAAACATATAATCAGAATGACCTAAAATAACATATTTATCCACCCTGTGCTTCGACCCATTGAAATCCAAGAAATGGGCATTTTACATTCTTTGCTCTCATCAGCTTAACATTTTATTTCTTAGATAAATACTTCTTCTATTTCTTGTAAATACTGTTTTAACAAAATTTTGAAACGGTCTTTAGTATCCTCTTGAATTAAATACAGCGGCAATGAATTCCACCTGACCATGGCTCTGCGCATGACTGTCTTCTGCATCGTACTTGTTATTGCTTTATGTAGAATGAGCCATCGTTCTGTTGCGAATCGTGTTCGATAATCAAGTCGAGCAAACTGAGAGAATAACCTTTCATATAACATCTGCATTATGAAGCGCAAAGTACGACAACAAGAGACCCCGGACTGTTGAGCACTTGAAGTCGTATATCAAACAAGAATGGGAGAGAATTTCTCTTTCAAAACTTTAGCAATTTATGTCCTCAGTTCCCAAATGCTAACTGAGTGGTTAACATGTGCCGTCAGAATGACTGTATATTTAAATTAATACAAAAAGCAATTAAGTTAATCAGTTTGAACATTAAATATCTTGGCTTTGTACTGTAAGTGAAACCGTTTCTTGCAAACCACTGAACTCTGTTTTTCTTTACATTTTACACAACGTCCCTTTTTTGAAATCGAGGTTTGTAATAAACTGACTATTGATAACTTCCAACTACAAACTATCCCTTTAAACTGTGTCTCTCAAACAAAATGCAATTAAATCAACAGTATGTTTTTACACAACTTGGCTGGGCTAGTGTTCTCCCTTTCATCTGTTCTAATCTAACACTCTCATGTAATATTCACCAGAAGGCTCCGGGCTTATCCTGATGAACCATGGGGGCTAAATAATCCACTCTTTGTTCCCAATCTGATTATTTCCTCTTTTTTTTTTCTCTCTCTCCGCTCAGATTTCCTGCTCTCTGTTTTTGTCATTCACGCTTTCAACCTTCAAGGGCAGTGTTCAAGATTTAACAGTGCATGCAAAGCACTGCAGGTACCTTCGGACACATTCACGCATTCACGCCGATAACTAATGGAGCTCGAAAATGCTATGGTCAGGATGAACAAATGAACAGTGGTTCATGTGTTTAGCGAGCTATTTGTCTGAGCGGGATCAGTGCTCCTGTCTAATCCAGTAAAACTGACCTGTCTCACCGGTCCATATTGATTTTCAACTTAAGTGGAAGATAGATCCTCAGAAGAGAGATGGAGTTAATATCTCTGGCTGCCAGTGAAAGAGAATTAGATATATTTAAACACTGGCTCTGAACTGTTGGAGAGACTTAAGCTGGGAGAGCTGAGGTGACACAGTTTGAATCAATACCTTACACATCTATCTCTATTTACCACACAAGCAAACTGTAGCATCTGAGCAGTGTCTCGGGGCAAACAAAATCAACCAGAGGTCAAGTGTTTTATAGGACGCTTCGTGAAAACTAAACCTCAGGGTTTCAGTTGGGTAAACACAAAAGAGGGAAGAAATAAAGCTTTGTGTTCCTTAGCAAAACAGCAATCAGCTCTATAAATAGCTCCCACAGACGGTCCTGGCCAATTATTTATGAATAATAATGGAATGACTTGCATGGAGACATGTCACAGTTCACAACAACATCATCCATCTCTCCTTCCATCTCAGCTCTCATTGCCCAAGGGGAGGTGGTGGGAGTGGGGTGAAAAGGAAAGGGGGAGGGGGGTGTTAGAGGTATAAAAAAAAAAAAGATGCAAAACAGAAAAATCTGTCATTTTGAGCAATGTGTGAGGTGAATGCCTGCCTGCATGGGTAAACCACGCCGACACTTAACACGTCAACATCAACAGGAAGGAGAGGCTCCAAGAATAGCAAGAAATCAAGTGTCTTCATCAAACGGTGTTTCAGGGTCAAATGAAATCTGAGGTGAAATTATTTCTGGATCACAGATGTTATCGTCGCTTCCTGCTTCACGCCATAAAACATGGAGGATAACACTATCCGACTGCTCCTTTCTTCATCCATGAACAACTATCAGGGTGCAACACTGAGAGCCAAATGCATATGTGTTTTAATCATACCTGTGACAGTACGAGCAATACGCCTTGGGCTTAAATCAACAAAGCCGTGCAGTGGTGACACTATCAGCTAAATAATATTTTCAGTAAGAAAACAACAACTCCACGTGACCGTAATGCAATGTCTAGCTGTGGCGGTTTATTACAGAACTCCTATCATTAAAAGTGCTTTCTAAAGCATGCTGGCTCTGAGTATAATGACCTGAGCCACTGGAGCGTATCACATTTTGGGAATTGGACAAGCTTGGCCCATCATCAAACATTACTCAGCATCAGTGTTCAGTTTAGTGTAAATATCAACCGCGGGGGCACACAGACAAGCCTGTGCCATCCTGCTAGTGCTGCCTCATTTGCATTTATACAATGTAACCCTGCAATATTATTGTGACAGTTAGTAATTAGGGTTGCAAATTTTGTGCATTTTCCTTAAACAGTGGTTCAAAAGGTTATCAATGATCAATTAATCATTAAAGGCATAATATGCAACATTTTCCTTATATTATTATAATCATAATCCCTTTCAATAATCACTTATGATCCAACAGAAGTGCCTGTTGGTGTCTGCATCTGCAGAGACCATGCCTTCTGCCAGTATATCCTTATTTTTTCATTATTTTGCTGTGCTCAGGACACTTAACCAACCCAAAACGTCAGTATTTGATGTATTAATAACAAGACTTAAAGAGATATTCCACCGCTGAATAATAGTCCACTCATGTACTCACCCCTATGCCGATGTGAGGATGGGTGAAGATCTTCAGTTCACAAAACAATCCTGGAGTTTGTAAAAAAAAAAAGGACACAAAACAAACACAAAATGTGCTCCTGCTCGTGTGGTGTAATCCAAGTGTCCACAAGCCGCTACATTAAAATTTAACCACAAAAGACGCCATTTACACCATGTTTTTTAGCTGAAATGTCAACTGTAGCCTCCCAGGTAGCACCTAAACATAGCGTTGATGTATCGCAAGACTTCATATATCTCTTAATGGATGCACGTGTGGAAATATCGCAAGATCGACACCATGTTTACATGCTACCTGCTACATGCTACAGTTGACATTTCAGCTAAAAACATGGTGTAAATGGCGTCTTTTGTGGCTAAATTTTAATGTCGCGGCTCGCAGACACTTGGATTACACCACACGAGCAGGATGGAGACATTTTGTGTTTGTTTTGTGTTCTTCTTTTTTAACATTTACATTTGGTCTCCGTTCACTGCCATTGGCTGCAACCCTGTTTTCTGCTGAAACTCCAGGATTGTTTTGTGAACTGAAGATCTTCACTCATCCTCACATCGGCATAGGGGTGAGTAGATATTGAGTGGATTATCATGTTGGGGTGGAATATCCTTTTAACAATCAGCTATGTTTGTGGTGCGTTTAGGAACAGTTCGGACAAATCCTACCAATTCGACCTTTAATAAGATACAGTTGTTATGTGGGCTGCCCCCTAATCTAGTCCATTTAGTTTACCAAACTGTTAGTCGATGGCAAGTGTCTTATATTGATGATGGTTTTAGTTATTCATTAGCTACAGAAAAAAAAAAAAACAGAAATCCTTCCCGGGGTTGCACCTCGCTGTTAGGCCCGGGGGAATGTTACAACATGGACCTTTTCTCATGTAACACTGAAGCCACCAGCACACTGCTGCTGCGAACTGTGCTGTAGTTGCCATTAGCAAGTTAGCTCAGTTAGCGGTCCTATTAGGCTGGGATACAGCCTCTGAGACCACAGGGGGCCAGTTTGACAACCAGGAACATATCACCTGAGGTGATTTAATGTTACAGCAGCTCCAATTGGGCTCTGACTCTGGGGGACGACAGGTCAGGCGAAACAAGAGGTGTGAAGTGATTGAGGACCAAGTTTGTGAATTAATTTTTAGGTATACATCATCCATCGTGTTGATGAGACACGAGTATTTGTTTTTGTGAAGTTGGAGGTTATTTATCCCTGTGTTTTGAACAACAACTCTGTTGAAATAAATTTACAACATGTTCAGTCTCACTGCTGTTTGTTCCCACATAGTCGAAGTCATTAACCTCTTTACAACTTGAACTGAACAGGTGCCCAAAAAATACACATTTAAATTCAATTAATGTCATAAACATGCAGACTACTGATCTAAATCACTTCATCGATTAAACAGTAACAAAACAATATTATGCTCAACATCTTCATCTTTAAAGGGACAGTTCAGCCCAAAATCAAAAATACATATTACTCCCTCAGCCTGCAGTGTTGTCTATCTAGCCAGACTGTATCGTGATCAAACTTGTGATTTACACCCCTCTGACTGCTGGCTTTAACTACCAGTCAACTGAGAATATCTTTATTTGGAGCAGCCATATTAGTTATGTGAAACATTAATGCTTGAAGCACAAACAATTTAAACAAACAGGATAATATAACAACAAGGCGCTCACTCAATATGGCTGCCTGACAAATGGGCTTAACATGTGAGCTCTAGAGAAATGCTACACAAAATATAAATTATCAGTTAATACATTTTTTTATCGGTTAAATTGTTAACGGGCATTAAAGGTTAAGTTCGTTTTTTTGACACCTGGACCTTATTGTTAGGATTAAATACGCTCGTAGACTCACCCAGACAATTTTGGTGGAGCTCAGAGCCGTTTTCGAGCAATTTAGATCCATCCGACGGCGTTTTTTCTCATGCCATAGCAGCGGACGGGGCCAGAAATCGAAGCCCCTAAATTAGACATTATCTGCTGCGAAACTCGCTCATTTCACCTACATTTTATAAATGAATGGCCAGTGTTATCACCATGTCAGCTCAACTTCGTTGTTATGGTCATCCGGGGCTTTACAAGGATGGGTAACTTTTGGTGACGTCATAGACATGCACCGCAAGACTGCAGCTGAGTAGAGCCGGCGCTAGGCTACGGGCTACACGGCTAGAAACATGGTTCGTCATTGCGTTTTTCCACTTTGTCCAAACAATGTAGGTGAAATGAGCGAGTTTCACAGCAGATAATGTCTAATTTAGGGGCTTCGATTTCTGGCCCCGTCCGCTGCTATGGCATGAGAAAAAACGCCGTCGGATGGATCTAAATTGCTCGAAAACGGCTCTGAGCTCCACCAAAATTGTCTGGGTGAGTCTACGAGCGTATTTAATCCTAACAATAAGGTCCAGGTGTCAAAAAAACGAACTTAACCTTTAATAAATTAATGATAAATTATTTAAATCCCTGGCTGCGATGATGATGAAATTGGTTGTAGACTGAGTTTTGGAAGTTTCTGAGCAAGAATGCAACCTAACCCTGCAAAAAAAAAAAAGGCAAACTATATTAAATCAAATTCTAAGCTGCAGCTAAATCACAAACTGTGCAGTCGTCACTTGAGCACATTGTTCTCTTCTGTTGGTACGGCTTTTGTATTCAGTATTCAGAAAGCATGCATCTTATATGATGGAGCATATTGCATACCTCTGGCAGATTATTCTAGTATTTGAGTCGCACACTGGGAAAGAAGACTTACATTTGGCACCTATAGGCATTAATCCCATGCAACACAGACCCCATGTCTACTTTGCATTGCGAGGCTAGATGGGGTTCTTCATATACAGCATGGCTCAGAGCATTGATAATACCACTGCATAATGTTTAACAGTCAAAATCAACCAAGGTTTTAACTTTGTCAACTGTTCAGCAAATCAGGAACCCATGAGTGCAGAGCTCAGAGACCATGAATCCCTGGAAGCCCCACCTTAATCCTAATTGCAGAAACCGATGGTTGGTTGAATAATCTCCACAATTTGCATAATATCTCAAATTCTGCAGTTGCCGGATGAATGCAGGGATCATCTCCATGTATTTTTTTTCTTCCTTCCTCATTTTTACTCGCCCCTTCATCTTTCCATCGGTCCTGCATGTAGAATACGACTAAATCAGGGCAATGGCCCCCTGAGTTCTCCTTGACTTTTCTGGGTCACGATGATAAGAGCCAACACCGAGGCTATGTTTCTTATCTAGTCTGAAAAACGTCTTGCATGACATTTTGGCTTCCATTGACTGTCACTTGTAAAAAAAAAAAGGTGCACACGTACATGTATAAAAGGTCTCACTGTTCGCCATCAAAAGAAATTCTAAAGTAAAAAGAACGTCATTTTATATTCGCATATAACAATGATTCACATGGCTCTATGTGGAATACTGTTCCACAGACAGACACAACTATTCAGCGGTGATAAAACTACAAATGATTCCAAAGAATGAGTCTATTTGCTCCTCGTCCAAGTTTATTATCCCACGACAACTCCACCCCACACAAAAGGTATTCCATCAATGACCACAAGATAAAGGGTACTTCATGTAAGTCACAATTCAGGAGGAAAATTTTTTAAGCGTTTGGACTGATGCATATTCTTTGTTTCGGGCTGTGAATCTTTGGGAATCTCACGTTTCAGGTGGTGTCACAATTTAATTCAGAATCAGTTCCTGTTTTTTTTTCTGAATAAACAGATAAAGGGACACTATTTTCAGACTCTTACTTCAGTGCACTGAATGCCAAACCGTTCACTTTGGCAGTGCTCCGTGGTGTTGTCACCAACGTTATGTCTCCAGCAGTGCAGAACAAACTGAAAGAGATTATACACTGAATTTTTCCTTTGCCTGATGCCTTGCCTAAAGTTGTTTAGTGTTGCACTTTATGTTGGTAGTGCTGGAGTTCAGTGCTGCGCCTTAGTCTCTGGGCGATGGCGTACTCGGTATTCACAAAATACTTTATGTCCATCATAAAAAGCTAAATTATTAGCTTACACTTTTTTTTTTTTAAGATAAACTACTATTGTGGTGCAAACTGTGAAAGATTGCACCCTGAGGGATTATGTTTTGTTTAAATAAAAGGCAAGTCAATTTAGCAATTCTGACAATAAAATAGTTAAAGCCTGAGGAATGATTCACAATAAAAGCTATTAAAAACAGAAAAGACACTATAACTTCCCAAAATGACAGCAGAAGAAAAGAAAAAAGTTAAAACTGACTCAGCGTTTTCCACGGTCACTGACTGTCTGGCCTTTTTATTCCACTGTCATTGAAAGGCCAGACCTACAGGTTAATTGCCAAAAACACAAGATAGTCCACACGTGTAGGGGTCATTGCCAATGTGTTTTTATTCATGGTATTCCCAGTGGAGGAAAGGACACATTCAGCACACACTGAGGATCCAGGGATGGAAAGATATTTCTTTGCCGCCTGGACAAAGAAGGGTATCTCCCTGATGTCACAAGGGGATTTTGTTATGCGGGTTTTAGAGACTCTTAATCATAAATCAGCATCTCTTTTTCAAGCAGCAGAGTGTGTCCTGGTCTGGCCGTGCAACACGTGTCTAGTTTGCTCTCAATTTTGTCATTATGAGGCTCCACAATTTTGCCATCTACTGCCCAAAATCCAAAGCAGATCCAAATGGGGCTTTTTAGATTGCCTGAAGTACAAATCACTCTCACTGGCTCTGTTTAGCTTGTTCTGCTCCATCTAAGTTTCAGTGTGACTCCCATGCATCCTGCAGGTGTATCATGCAGGTGCGTTCAGTGCAGCGGTGCAGACCTACGCGAGAACTCATGAGGCATAAACAGCCGCATGCACGAATATTAATTTTCGCAGTTGATTTTTTTTTTTTACAACTTGAATTTAGAATATTCGTTCACAGCCCTATTTAGTACAACCCTCGTGCTCTCATGGTTGAGTAGAAACTTTATTTTTTTCTATTTGTGAATCAATTCAGAATCTCACAAGATATTAATCATGATTCTTACGTGAATCAAACCTTTTTCCCACCATTACTTCATATTGTGTAATTTTGGAAATATCACAGAGTCCAAATTTCGTGCCAGAATAAGCTTCATCCATACAACGTGATCTTCCACGCTGCCGCAACATGGTTCAGATCGGCTGTGTTCGATGCAGGAATAGATGACAGCACCTCCTCTTTGCTGCCTACACTTAGTGTTTTCTTGTAAATGGAAAATGTGCACCACCTGCTACAGTAGAGCAAGCCAGCAGCCTCTAAGCCAGGCCCAGACACATATCTCCTGGTCTTCTCAGTGTGTAGGCGGACAAACTCCTTTCCACTTGCTAACAGCCGGAACGTCTCCCTACATGTGTGTGAACTTCTCCAGGCAGCCTCCTTCTTATGCATGTCTCAATCGTCTTTTGACAGAGAGGGGAATTTATCAGCAGTGCTTCTGGCCAACCCCCCGATGAGCCGCGACGTAATCCAAAGCGGTGCAAGATCTCAGGTGGGGACGGAGACAAACGAAGAAAAGCGGCGATCCAAAGGAAGGGCAGAGCAAAGGTTCAATGAATAGAACATCAGTGCCACTGTGAAGTATCCTCAAACAAACTGATGAATGTTAAAACAAACATTATGCAACTGCCACTGTGGGACTTGGCTGCACAAAATGTCAAAGACAGAGAAGGCAGAAGCACAGTTGTTATGCGCTATCTGCTGCAAAGACCAGATCTGAAGGAATAGGGACAGTGAGTTTTCCACCCTCTAAAAAATGACACCTTGTTGTAAAGCAGACAGATGGCCTGATATCATCCATCCTGATCTTTTTTTCCCCCCCGTATTTTCTTCCAAACGCACAAACCAACACTGGACTGACAGGGCCCTGGTGCTTGCCATCTGCTAGCCATGTTTGGCACCAGAGCATGTATATCCTGTTTCTCCTGTTGGGGACACCATTGATTACTCACTCTGACACTCTTAAAGACAGCTTATCACTCCATCGTGCTAATCAGTTCGGCAGCTTATTCGCATCTCTTCCAGTTATATATTCTTACCTCTAGAGTATATCAGTCTTGACATTTTCAAATTGCAAAGAAAAACAACTTTGTTGCTCAATCGTTTCATCTGGGAGTTCCCCCGAAATTGTTTTATTTCATGCAGAAGTGATTCTAAGTCTCTGGGTAATGCAAAAAGAGCGTCTGAATCAAGACTGAACAGTTGTTAGATGTTTGTTTTGCTAATGCCGCCCTGTGAATTTCTTACAGAGCCCAGCAGAAATCCAATCTCTACCGATCATCCAGCCAGCAAAAGAAATTACAGTCAATTTGTCAAGTGGAACCAAAATCTAATCTGTTTGTTTAATGATACGAGGCTCCTTTCTACAGGGCCCACTAAACAGGCTGTTTATAAGTCCCTGTGCCTTCATGGCTTATCACAACCAACATTTAAATACCCTCAAGAACTTATCTGTCACTTTCAGAGCTGTCATTAAAATGACTTTAGTATATCATAGTTACAGCTTCAGTGCATGTTATTCATATATTACAAACAGGAAAAAAAATGTAGTTAAATTATTCTCATATGGTTTCACATTAGGAAAGGATGATATGATGATACACACCGTGAGACGATTCAAATTTTCAACCATCATAGATTTCTCTATTTACATACTGTGCTAACTATCCCTTTAATACTTTTGGTTGTATTTCTCCTTTCTGGGCAATGTTGCAAATCAATAAACAGGACTGTTTTGTGTAATATTGGATTTACATGATTTTTGCTTCAGTGTGATGAAGTATCAGATTTGATTTATTCTGGATAAGCCACAGAAATACATTACCATCTGGCTATTTTAACTCAGCAAACAGTTTTGCCACCAGTCGTACATAAAATTTATTTTATCGTGATATACGTCAGGTGGCTGTCGCTCAGGTAGTGCAGCGGGTCGCCACTGACCGCAGGTTCAGTGGTTTGGTCACTCCATCTGGTCACATGTCGAAGTGTCCTTGGGAAAGTTCGATTACTTTGTATAGCAAAGCTACAAAAATGAAGCCAACGCAGGCGTACCAGGAACTGTAGTTCCCGAAATAACGACTTGAGGCTGGCTCCAAAAGCGAGTCAATCCCCACTGCGTTTCATGAGTCTGGTTGGCTGGATTTTTGTTGTTTTTTGTCATCTCTCAAAAACATGAAACACAAGAGCACACGTGTGGTGAATGGCTCAAACGTGTCTTCATCTGGTCTAAAATAAGCTGCAAATGTTAGCATTTCCAGCTAACTAACACTAGCTTACTTTACCTCCAGCCAAACTTGTTAGATACCACTGCATCTGCATCTGTTCTGTAGGGGTTTTGAGGAGGATGTGGACTGATGCAGAATCAAAGTGGATCAACGATGATGCATCTCATTCTGTCTCACTGTCTCAGGTCTAAGCCGGGTTAACTTAACCCTCATCGCGGCTGTCTTCTGCGATTGTGGTCCAGAACATCTGGCTGAGTGACTGTCTCAAAGTCTGCTGTACTAATTGAGTCCCTGTGGTTCCTTTTCTCATGTTAATGGTTGTATCTCTGTCATCTATCATGTAGATGTACCTGCTGCATTTCACCATCTGACCAATGTTTGCTGAGATGTAAGCTAGCTTTAGCCTCAGTCTTTTAGCATTAACGTTATATCATGTACGCAGCAGTTAGCTAACTTTACATAAGCACTTTCACAAGGTTCTTGTTTTAAAACATGCCAGATGGAAACATTAAAACATCAGCTGGAGACTTCTCAGCTGAGTCAAGTTGAATTAGCAGTAGCTTACACATTACAGCTACACTTTTGAAATGTGCTCGTGAGTCATTATTTTAACTGATAAAATCCACCGTCAGCGAGAAAAGAAGAAGCTGCTTCGGGTTACATCACTAAGGATTCAAAGACCTCATGTTTAAACAATTACTCTCAATTTCGCTGTTAAATCTGCCACCGTTATCGCTGTAAAACTGCATAAATGCAGTGCGAGAATGAAAAGTTTTTGGAAGTTCTTGGAAGTTATTTTCATTTTATTTTACTAATTTAATGGTCTGCAGGATGAGAGCTGCTGCTCAGTGATGTGCTGTCATTCAGCAGGACAGTACACACTCACTGAGCCTCAATGAGCGGAAAACAACCTGCAGAGCTACTGCAGACTAATTTCACATGTAATGTCGTGTATTAAGGGTTTATTTCAACCAAAGCAGAGTTTGAGATTGTTGTAACAGTGAAAGGACTAACAAAGATGTGTTTGGTGAGGTTTACAATGTTTTTCTTCTGTTTTCGAGTGAAGTTTGTGGCACTTAAGCCTGTCTCAGATTGGTACAAGGGAGAAACCTGGATTCAGAAGGTGTATGGTTGTAGTTTTCTGTTAATAAGGAAAATGGGTGCCAAAATGTTGAATTTCTTGACACTCCGAGTTTATTGTTTTTATAGGAGGAAGTGAACATATGTAGTGTACATAGTGTACATAACAGCTAAGTGATGTGCGCAAGTGGGGAGTTTGATATGAGACTAAGGAGGATGGGAGGTGGTCGGGACGATTATATCAAAATGTGAACATATCACCCAAACTATATTGTGTATAATCCACTGAGGGTTTTCAAAAACATTAAGCTGGAATGAATGAAAATTAACATGTCATCTCTTCAAATGCATTAGAACAAAACTCTTGGTCTTTAACTTTGCTGTAGAATTAACATGCACTCGTGGTACTTTGCTGCTTCATTTCAGTGAGTGCTAACATTACTGTAAGGCTACCGCATTTTCCGGTGGAAGCCACATCTTTATCTTTGAGTTTCCCATCTCTCAGTGTCGAATTCAAAACCAATACCATTAGGGTTTACAAAGTGAAAAATAATGGCTTAGTTTGCTGATAGGGCAACAGCTGATAATGCAACAGATTAGAATGACAGTGCATTTTAAGAACAATCAGTACATTTTGAAAACAGATAAGATAGAATATTATCTTTTTCCTGTGTTTTAACAGTAGTTTGGATTTTTAATGAAAAGTGACAGCCCTTTCACCCATCCTAATTTTACACTGTCCCCCCTCTCAATTCAATTTCCAAGTCACCCTGCCAGGATAAAGTATGATCAATTCATATTCTGCAGAGATGAGTAAGAGCCTGAGAGCACGAGCATCCTCCATGGTGATAGAGAGACTAATTCACAGTGGAGGCAAACATTTCTTAATGGAAAATGATCACTAAATAACTGAAGACGACGACACGAGAGATCTGAATAATATTATCGGTTTTCTTTCTACTTTCGAATGAACTGGTGCTTGATTTTTTATGACACCGCCGGATAGAACTAAGCAGCACCCACAGGATGTACATGTTGCAGGGCGGTGTATGAGTCAGCCACCATGGCATCAGCAAGGACGCATTGATTATATAGAAATAGTTTGGCAATCTAGTTTAACATGACTCACAGCGACACACAGAAAAGCACAAATTGCATTAACATTCAAACAGCGTCTTCAGTTTTGCACATGCACAAACACGCACTTTCGGTCATGCAGATCCCAGTGGTGTTACAGTATGTGCCTTGATAATGAGAAGTGCTGACGGTAGTGACCGGCTCTGTGCTACCTTGACCCTGTGCCAGACAATCAAGGGCAACAGCCTGGTACGCCCGTAGACAGGGCCAACACCCTACTGCTGCCACCCACGCAGACTGTCACACTCCTGAGCAACAGTCATCCCGCTGACGCATTGGAGACTGGACTAAACCGCACCTGGTGTCTCTCTCTGATGCTCTAAAAGGCTAAATAATCCTCAGTGATTTAAGGACATCAGTCTAATTCTGAAAATGGCGAGATAAATTATCTTTCATTCCACACCTGTCAAAGGTTGAGTTATGTACGCCGAGGTATAATAAAGAGCTCCATTCACTGCTACACATCCTCACCACAGTATACAGAACAAGAATTAGCAGCTTAGTGCTCTCTTAATTACATATAATTTACATCTATTTCCTGCCATTCAAACAGTGGAGAAGTGACAGAAAAAGATACTGTCTTCACATTTCGTGGCAGAGATCCAGACTGCTGACATCTCGGATTAGAAGTTAGGCCGATATCAAGATTTTGATTTTATGTGACTGATGAGAACAATCAGCATCGGATCCATTCAGTTTACAGTAGGACAGGGTATGATGAAAAAAAAATCATTCGATTGAAAATCAGCACAGATACTGCGATTGAGATATGATTCATGATTAGATGGAATGATCAATTCTGCTTCACAATTTTCATTTTCCCTGAAAAAAAACAAGGCAAGGGCTGCAACTGTTGTTTGCCTCTTAAATGTCAGAAAATGGCGCAAAATGTTGATCAATGTTTCCCAAAGGCCAAGGTGACGTCCTTAATTGCCTTGTTTTGCCCACAAACCAAAAATATTCAGTTTACTGTCAGAGAGGAGTAAAGAAACCAGAAAATATTCACATTCAAGAAGCTGGAATCTGAGGATTGGAACTTTTTTTCTTTTAAAAAATACCAAAATAGTAGAAGAATAGGAGAACAAGATTTGTAAAGCCAGGGCATTTTGTGCAATTGTGCAGCCGTAGTTCACACTGAGGGCTTAATTCCACCGGGCACGGCTGCGTCGCGTCTGCCGGAGCTGATCGCTGCCATTATACACAAAGCTTCTGATTCCACCAGCAGCGCTTCAGCATGTCCCAGAAGCAGCTCTCCACTCTGCTCCCCTTCAGATACACGCCAAGTCTTTTCTTGATGAATGCCACGTCAAGCTGCACAGAGCTGATCAAGCGGGCAGGAAGTCAGACACAGAAAAAACTATTTAACTATGTAGCCTACTTATCACTGTTAGATACCTTTTCCAATACCACATGTTTAATTCAGTATCAATTATAGTATCAAAGTACCAAAGCTTTAAAAAACAGATCTAAGTGTTTTCAGTTCAGTTCAGTCTTTCTTGTCCTGCATGAAATTTGGCTTGGAGCAAAACCAGTGCTTTTCAGTGCTGGTACTATGTGCCGTGATGTCGCTTTATCAGGGGAAAAAATCCTATTTTTCTGCACCCAGGACTATTTTCTTTTTGCTGTGGTATCAAAAGAGGCATCAAGTATCTTTTTTTATACTAGCATTGTATCAAAGTCTGAAATCCTAAAAGTTCACACTTTGAACAAGAGAGGAGACATGAATCCACGATCCTGCCATCCCGCCAGGTGCATGAGTGTTGAGGTGTTGTGAGGATCAGGACGTGGATGTTGACCTGGATGGTGGGAGGAGCTGACGTGCTGTGAAGATCCCCAGCTGGCATCAAAGACACAGAGACAAAGGTGCCGATTTTTGTGCCACAGTAGCTGCAGGCAGGCCTTAATGAAGAGGTAGCAGCTGAGGAAGAAAGGGTCATCCTGGCTGTCAGAGCCAAGACAGTGGCCCATTAGTGGTGGTGGACCGCCGACAAGAGAGGCCTCGCTGACAAGGTGTGACTAGGGACAGGCACAAGATGACAGCTAGCACTAGCTAATTATTGTTAGGTGCTAGCAAGGAAAGTGAGAGGGAAGGGAACCAGGCAAAGGCACAAGACAGGGGGCAGAAAAAATGGCAATTTGAGGGAGGGAACAACAGCAAAAGGCTTGTGTCATGCCGTCTATGGGTACAAGGTGTAATATTGGAACCCTTCCCTGCAGGCATTACATTTCATTTAAAATAGGACAGTTGTCAAGAGCCAAATAAATCACTGCACAGGGAAGCTGCTCTTGTATGAAAATAAGATAGCAGGAGTCCCCTAGCTGGCCTTTTTTTTTTTTTTTTTGAGGAACAGTGAGCTTCCTAAAAAAAAAAGTATAGACTACTGTACATCTTAAAATGTATAATGTATATTAATTTTGTTTGTTTGTGTGAGGGGATGTGTGCGTACGTGCACAAGGAAGAGTAACTCTGCTTATTAGTGGGCCTCCTGTTGGTGTTCACAGGCCCATCTATTTGAGGTTAATCCCTCCATTCCCCTAAAGACTGCAACTCAAAGGAGATCCAGAGGAGAAAAACAAGCATTGTTTGACGCCAGCAATTACAAGGCCAGAGTGTCCCAACCACAAAGCCTCCTTTACATTAGTGTGAGGGCTGATCGGCACATGCACTTCACGTAATGTACATGTCGCTGGCATCTTCTACCTCCACTACAAGCAGAGTATGTCACCATTAACGCACCCTCATAGAACCTTTAAGTCACTGCTGCATGGCCATCAAAATGTGGTGCTTTTCAAAAATGACAGAATAAAACCAATACCAGAATAGATTACACTGACTATATTTCAGTTTTTTATTTTATTCTGAAAAAAGACCTGGGTACAACTCACCCAAATGTCAATAACACGTTTGGCATCTTGCAAACCTTAATGTGCCAAATAGAGTCATGGGTGGGACACCAGCATTATCAGGTGGTTACCACCAGATGTTCGGCACAGTCAGCTCTGAGGTGCATCTGTGTGCGTCCGCTACAGCTGCACAATTAATCACAATCGCAATAAAAATCACAATATGGCCAAGTGGAAAATGTGTGGGAGAACAGCATTATAATGCGGTACTGTAGTCCTGCATAGATGACCTGGCAATCACCTCTTGCCCCTACCATTGTGATCGAAAACCTCTTCCTGTCTGTCCCAGCTTTCTCTCACTGAAACGACTGGAGGCAGCGAGTTACCACATGGCAGTGTGAAAAGCTTTTTAACTGATGGCACACTTCAGCATCCCTATTTCATTTATTCAACCACCTTCTTGAAAAGTCTGGCATTGCAATATTTGCGCACACCCAAAAACCTGTTGGTATCCAAGTCTTCCATAATATCTAAACGTACACTAGGTGTGTTTCTCCTTACGACCAGAAATGTGTTGGCTAGTTGGTTTGTTTACGACACACAGAGCGAGAGGTGTGCTACAAACTGCGGTAAAGACCCCAGTTGAGACCATATTCTGAATGTGCTACATGTCCTCAGAATGCTCCTAAAACCTGAAAAATATCCTACATGCCTTCGTTTGAAAACACTCCTTTTGGCATAAGGCCTAATTCAGAATATCCACATATATAGTGTAACCTGTACCAAATTCAGAATATTGTCATGTTCTGAACAACAGTGGAAAATTAGTGTGCATGTAAACGCAGTACGGTGTTCCTTAACTTTTCCTCAATTTCCACCTCTCTAATGGTGCAGTAACCCAAGTGGACAAATTACTTGAAGGAAATGCCAAACACGACTCTATAATGGCATACTACTGTGTGACAAAAGCAGAAAATGGCAGTAAATGTCATTGTGCTCCATTAGAAGTCCTTTGTCTGTGTTGCTGTGGCCTTCAGAGCCTAATGGTCTTTGTACTTTTAACCAACTCACTTCTTTCGAGAGGGGAATTCCCTCTCTGTTGGATCCCCGATGTCCACTGAACGCAGGGATAAGGCAGCGTACTAGTAGACAGTCAGTCAGGAAAGCCAACAGGGCCGACAGGATTAGACCACAGACAGCATGGCAGCCTCAGCTCTTAATAACAGAAACACATTAAGACAGACATAAACACACACAGATATGCAGTCTCAGGGGTGGCAATGTCCTTTACACAAAGCATACGTGGAAAATAATCAATTTCTCCTGACGCAATGAAGACACGCGCAATTCCGAAATTGCTGACCCAGTTATCCTAAAATTGGTCAATGCAAACAAACCGGTTATTGAAGTCTGTAAACTATTTGTTGAAGCAGAGTGTCTGTTTTAAGAAAACTCTGCGTTTTCCAGCAGCAGGAACTCCCAGGGGTAGCAGCATGACCAGACGAAATGTGATAACACTAAGCGCTGTGGTGGCTGACTGCCCGTAGGGAGGAGTCTGAATGTGTGCATCTGTGTGTGGTTGTCCTCTACGTGCTTCCCCCAACATTCAGCCCTCCGCTGCACTCGCACCTCCCCGTGGGTGAGCGTGGGGTCCCCCATGCAATCCCCTGCGTTCCCACGCCTTGGCCGACGCTCTTTGACATGGCTAACGTAAACAGATGTTGTGACCGTGACAGGAAGTGGCCGACTTCTGAGGGGCTGATGGAAAAGAAGCTGTTCGCCTCCGTGACAGAGAACAGTGAGGGAGGTCACAGTACAGCAGGAAACAGCAAAGAATCCGTGTGTGTGTGTGTTTGTGTTCAGGGGATGATGGGGATTGAAGAGGCTGTATGGACAATCTCTAACCCCACTGTCAGGGTTAAACAGCTGATTCCACCTAGTTCGGCTTTATGGCTCTAACCTTACTGACCCACAATAGCAGCAGGACTGTAAATCAATGACTGAGGGAAGGATGAGTGATTGAGTACAAGAGAGAGCGAGACACAGCGGGAGAGAGATTACACAACTTTGGCACCTAATACAACCAACATATGAGTAATAGTTGTAGAACTGATGACAATAAAAAACCCATAAATAACAGCAACAACACTTGACTGCCACAAACCACCCTAAAACACAACTATCATGATAATTAAACATTTTAAATGGTAATACTGATGGTGTAGAATTATATTTGGGGTTTATTGTGAAACCACCAAGACACATGGAAGACGCGGAAGTTTGGGTTTTTGCCGAGATGGTGCAAAGCATCCCCAGATCCTTTGTCGGTTGTCTTCTATTACAACACTGCTTCCTATCTGGAAGCAAACAAGCAAGCAAATATAAAATTGTTGCTGTTTTTCCCAACGACTAGCCTATGTCCTAACCTGCTCTGTGCATCAAGAAACAGGCTAAGTTAAGCATCGCTTGTTTGAAAAACATTTGTCATGGTAGTATCTTTGTTTAGTATTGCGCGCTTGCTTCATCTCCATCCTATTATCTTTGGTCAGAATGGATGCTGAGGTCCTCTGTGTTTCTGATATGATCCATGACGCCCTTTGTATAGCAATATCCTCAAAAACAAAGAGGTTTGGAAACTGTCCGCCAATTATATAGAAACAAGGCTGACGGAAGATTATTATATTATTTATTAATATTATATAGAATTTTTATGTGAATGTTTTTGGTTTATTTATTCCTCTATGACAGTAAACTGAATATCTTTGGGTCTGTGAGTAAAACAAGACAATTGAGAAAGTTATCTTAGGCTTTGGGAAACAATGATTGACATTTTTCACCATTTTCTGACATTTTAAAACAACTATAAATCATTAAATCGAGAACATAACTGACAGATTAATCGACTATGAAATGAGTTGCAGCCCTAGTATTCCCATCTAATACCTGCATGAGACAGGTTGCAGCTGTATTAGGCAATAATAATATTCTGATGTCAAATGTCAGCTGTGACATTAAGAGAATCAGTGACTGCTGATAATAGATGATTGCATGTTATCTATTCCTCACGCGCAGACAATTTTGGATCACATTTGGATTGTCAAGATGGTGAAATAATTATTTCATGATCATGCAAAACCAAATAACTGACAGATAACTGGCTTTTGATCAGGAGAAAACTAATTTCTAAAAAGAGTTAGCACATCATCAGAGGAAAACAAAATACAATATAATTAATTAATTAAATAATTAAAAAATACAAAATATATCAGAACAACAACAACTTATGCAATATTTTCTCTTCACAAATCTTTACATCTTTATTCCTGTGTTGTTCCACTTTTTAAATATATTATACTGCATAATTATTTTAGAAGTGCACCATAATTAAAAAATAATGACGCCATCATTTGAGGGCTGGAGTCTATTGTGTAACCAAATTAACAGTATTTTACCGATGGTACCAAAAACCCTTAGACAGTGTACTGCACTAAATGTCACATACAAATGAAGCCACTTCAGTACTAATGGAGCTACATGGGGATGGAAGAGGATACATTAACATTTCCTCTAGGACTGAGGTTGCATTTTATCTTCAGCTGCTGCTCATCAATCTCGAGTGTTTAACGCAGGAGGAGGTGAGGATGAGCTTCTTTTCATCCCCTCTTCTTCTCGCTTGATCCAGGCACTTTCATCTCGTACCAACTGAACACGGATCCAAAGGGACCCCGGGAC